>CBVK0103609230.1:0-25259 GCA_900067695.1 Picea abies | reverse complement strand
TAGTTTTTTTTTTTTTTTTGGGGGGGGGGAGAGGGGAGATAAGAGAGATATTTATATTAATAATTTAAATGTGAACAACATAATGTTTTTCAATTGGGCGTAGCACAAGTGGTTGTGATGAAAATTTGTTACCCTCCATATTCGGGTTCAAATCCTACTTTGTGACATGTTTTATCTTAGTGAGCCGATTCTGGATGATATATATATATGATCTCTTCATGAGTTGTTGACTTGGCCTTGTGCCCTGAAGAATCCAGGGTTTACCTTGTGTAACATCCTCGAAATGATGGGAAGTGCATGAGAAGTTTCCTATTATACACACACAACAAAATGTATATGTGACCTTTGTTGCTAGTGCCTTTGTCACTCAAGTTTGGGTTCCTCCAAACAAAACCACTTATCCAACTCAAATTTGTCAACGATATTGACCTTACTTTGATAGGGACATCAAGGGATGATTTAGACCCAGAAAAACATAGGATAAATCTTATAGAACCAGGGGGTTCTATTCAAAGATATAACATAAAAGCTAAGGATGTCAGATCTCATGACAATTCTCTAGCATATATGTGTAATGGTCTGGTCTAGTTCCCTTGCTTCTAACTTAGAACTATATTTATATGTGTATGAAGTAGTTATGGTTGTTGGGGCTCAAGATTCGAGTCATACATGTGTATGAACCCCATAATCTTCGCCTAGGACCATGTATTTTGTGCAATTTTTATTTTTTAAATCCATTTTGAGGGAACTTATGGGTTGTTAAAGAGAAACATGCAAGCTAGTTGTGGGTTTCATGAAAGAAACTGGTGAGCACAAACCAAAAGGCTCATAAAATTTATGGAATGAGATACAATTCATCAAGTGAATCTATACAAATGGCTTGGCTCAACTGATATGGTAAAGGGTGACCAAATATAGCTATAACATTTCACAACAAAGTTTCAAACCAATACCAATTTTTTTGTTGCCACCTATTTTTACTACTTATCATGTACACCAACGATGGGGCTCCACTAGGAATAAAATCCTAGTAGGACATATCTCTTTAGACATTGGTGATTACTTCTATTTAGCTCAAAACTATTGGCACTTTTGTGATTCAGAGTATTTGGAAGGTTTGGGAGGCCATGAGCCTTATTTTGTCTAAGAGATTTCTTTTTCTTTTGATCATGTTTATATTTAAATGATCATTGGATTTGGTGGTCCCATTTGGTTTAGAATGATGGGAAACTATTGGCCAGAAATCCTTGGTTCTTTGACTTACAATTCCACATAAGGGGTATTCAAGTAGCCAATGATTGGTTAAATGGTGAAGAAAGGGATTGGATTCCATGTCTAGAGCTCAATCTAAAGTTCAAACTAGTGAACCTTGATAACATTAGAAGTTTAGGTCATGATATTGGATGATATCTTGATCTAAAATGGATTTGGTTCTTGGATCTAATTTTCATGCCAAAACCTCAAGGTGAGTTAAATTTGCAAAAGTCACCAAAAGAGCATGGGAAGACATTATAGAAGACACAAGCACACTCTAGAACACATACTTGTTGTTGCATTTATCTCGAATGCAAGATGTTCATGGTTGCTATAGAAGAGGGAAGTGACCATGCTGCAAGTTGTTGTAGATCCCCTAATGCAATAAAAATGCATAAAATCCAAAAATACACAATTATTATAGAAGTTGAAAGATTTTTGTAGGAGCATGAAAGTGTTAAAACCAGTTTGGTGTTTTTGGCATTAGAAAGCCATACAAAGTCCAATGTGGAATAAATTGTTGAGCATTTTGATCCATGCTTGTGCACGTCCTTCTTAATGTTAGGGAGTTTAGAACCAAGGTTCATCTAGATTTTTCCAACAAAACCCCCAGAGCATCGACATATCAATCATCGACCAATGTAGAGGAAGGTCTCACCTGAGATGCAGAGAAGATCACAGAGACCATAAGGTCTTTTGACAAGGATGGAGGCTAAACATACAAAGGGTCATCGGAATTGGCGTCCATGAAGCTCGTATCTGACAAATTATTAGGACTAAAAAGTAAAACAATACACACACATATTCAACTCATACATGATAAATACAGATTTGGATCAGAACTGTCTCTTCTTTATTACTAGAGCCATTTCATCACAACATAGGTATACATTGCACAAAACATCTCTCTCTCTCTCTCTCTCTCTCTCTCTCTCTCTCTCTCTCTCTCCTCTCTCTCTATATATATATATATATATATATATAACCATAGAACTTCATATCTTCTCTATATAAATCCTTAGAATTACAACACACTGCGCAATGCACCTTGTCTCAAAACTCATACATATAACAAACACATAAGTATATTCAAAATTATTACAATATTACAAAAGGATTAGACTGAGCTTAATACCAAGGACTCAATGAATCTCTTCTTCTCAATATCTAGCTAGCCTCATTTCTGATATCACTGCTTACTTTTATAGCTTTCTCTGTTCGGAAGCCCTTTCTTTTTCTACTCTGCTCCACTCGCTTAACTAACAAAATTACCTCACATGCTTCTGGAATCTACCTGTAGTCCCTATAACCTTTAGGAATTGGGGAGATATTAACTACCCTCCCAATTCATCTTTTGTCAGCTCCATGATCCCTTGTGTCGTTGGCAGTAATCATTCAAGAGGATTTCATGATGATTATTTTCTTGATGCTGACATGTGTCTTCTTGATTTTTGGTGCACATCAAAATTGGTACTAACATGCGTTCAATAATATTTTAGGCATGTTTCGTTCTGTTAAAACTTGGTTTAACGTGCACTCTTTTTTATTCCTCATGCATTTCCTTAGGCATGTGCAAAACTATGGAATGAGCATGCACAACTTCATTTGTGCGTGTGCACAAAACTGAACCCAAAAATTTGGGTGCCAATAGGCCCCCGCCACTATTATTTGGCTCGTCCTCAATCCAACTTATTTATGGAATGGCTGCCTATTTTTCCATCAATCCATAGAATCCTTAGAATTCGTGTCATAAGACTTGACACTCCTCCAACTTAACTCTCCATATGTGGTGGGGTTGATGTAGTCCTCCCTGCATCCTATGATCTTATAAATGTTCTCAATGACTGAGCTCCACACATCCTCATCCATGGGTTCATTATACCAGTCACCTTCATATGGATCTAGTGGCGCGACCACATGCAGGGTGTCTGTTTCAAAGGACATCTGCCTCTTCTTCAAGTTTAACACCACATTATTATCAAAGGCCCAACCAATGCCCTATAATGTAGGATATGGATCATATTCATCCATAATATCGATGACCTCAAAGTCGGCCTTTGTTTTAATTCCTTCTATGTTTACTTCCACTTGTTATAGACGACCTATTGGAAAGATCTTGTATTGATTGTCCAAGTGGAGTTGGATAGGCGACTAGACCAACTTTGGTTTGCCCATTACCTCCCAATATTTCTTCAGCAAAATATTCATGTTGGACCCCAGATCCAACATGACACCATCCATGTCATAACCACCAAGCTTTGATGTCATTTCAAATTCTCGACCAGTGCGCTTTTGCTTGTTGACCTGGCATACATCTCTTTCTGGCAGTGGAACAGATATGGAAACCTCCACTCGAACAGATATGGAAACCTCCACTCCTTGTTCTTTCATGCAAGTAGCTAACATCTGAGTCAACTTACTTGCAGCTTCTAGATCATTCAACAATTGCAAACAACAGTGAAAGAAAGAACTTAATTGGTTTTCATATTCTTCCTTGCGACCCATTTCATGTAAAACTTTTGCACCTATTGCACGTTGCAATTCCTCCTGTCGTTGTTCTTCATGGGATTTATGCTCAGCATATCGCAACTCATTATGTATGTGAGCCTCCTCTATTAATTGTTGTGTTGTGTGTTGGACTTCTTCGTGCACACGATCCTCCTCCAATGATATTTACATCACGCATTGCAATACCTCACGTGCGTGGGCCTCTTCTAGTGACCTTTACATCACCTGTTGCACTTCTTCATGGATCTCAACTTCTTCTAGTGACCTTTGTGTAACCCTCTGCACTTATTCCTGGATCCAAGCCTCCTTGAGTGACCTCTGAGTCGCGCGCTGCATCTCCGCGTGCACTCTTTCTTCTTCTAGTACTCGTTGTGCATTGCGCAAAAAACTATTTTTGTTGAGAAACATCAAAATTTGGAGGCGGCTAAGGTGCCTTCCTTATCTTTCCATCTGGATTTTGACCCAAGCCTTCACCATGATCAAAGTTTGCTCCTGTCTTCACCCCTCTGTGAGTTGATAGCCATAAATCAACCTCCTTGTTCTTCTTCTTCTTCTTCTTGCGTGGCTCTGCATGCACCATGTTATAATTGGTCTTCTTGTCCTCCCGCTTCTTCAGTAAGTTAAGACAGTATTTGGTGACATGCTCAGAACTATAACAATATGCACTGAGCATGCATGGTTTAGTACAAAATCTTGAGACATGACCAATATCATCGCAATTAAAACACGTGGGGGGTTTGCCTCTCCCTCCTCCATATTCTCGGTCACAATCATGCCCATATTCACCCTAAGGACCTCCTTGGTAACCGCCTCTTTCTGTTCCATTGCGCTCACCACCTTTTTGCTCCTCCTGTACCTATAATGCATCATAGGTATTATCTTGCATTAAATGGAGTGAACAACAACTATTGAAATCATGCCCGATGGATTTAGAAAACTTGCAGAATGGAGTGTGAGTGATCACCTGGTACTTCTGCAAGGTTAGGCAGTAGGGTGGAACGTGGCCCCATTGTCTGCATATTTCACACCATTATGTCTGCCCAAATGGAAATGGATTGGGTGTGCCCATTGCCACATAATTTGGTAAGATAGAGAATTCATCTCTCTGATTCCCTTCTAAGGGACAAGTGGTACACCATATGTTCTCACGCACATCCTTCGTCTTACCCATATCCTACAGTTGCATCGTCAAGTTGGCTAGTTGCGGCTACACCTGTGTCAAACCTGCCATCTTCTTTGCCTCTCCGAGTGTCTTTTCTAGACACATGAGAATCTCTACCACCTCTACTTGAGTCATCACCTTCTACTGGGTGAGCGAAAAATAGATATAGGGAAGTAACCTTGCAATAAACCATTCCCTGTGTTGCATGTCATGGATTTGGAACACCAACCTATCCAACAAGATTTTAAACCGCTGGTCATAATCCCATACGGTCTCGCCTTTCATCTGCTTGATCTCTTTTATCTTTGTGATACATTTGGGTTCTCACTTAGGTTTATGGAACTCCCTAAGTAGATCCTACTTAATATCGGCCAAGGACCTCGCCTATACCGTTGGTGCAATAGCATTATACTTCATATACCATGTCAAGGCTTTGTCCCTGAACATGGCCTCCAACTACGTGATTTTGGATGCTTCGTCTGTGATTCTCTTCACAAACTAGATTTATTCACATGTAAACCAGTGTTGCTCCACATCACCCTTACTCGTTCCATGGAACACGGGTAGTCTCAGTGTATTGTCTTTATTTTCTAGCTTCAAAATCAAGCTAATTCCCCTTCTCTGACTGTTAGGGGCTTGATTTTTCCACACCACTATTCCTAGGGGTAAAGTATTGTTGAATTCACCTTCTTCTTCACTTGTCTCTTCTTCTTCTTCTCTTTCTTCTACTCCAATATCTTCACTATTTGTTGTGTTTCCTTCTTGATTAAAAATGTGCAAGGGGGGTGGTACAAAAGGGGGGTAAGTCCATATTTTTCTGAAACATTTTGTGAGGTGACCCAGAGAGTTTTCTACTTGCAACCATGCAAGTCCATATACTATTGTCAATTTGCCTCCCCACCACTAGGGGAGCCTCCATCTTCCTCTTCTTCTGACGCACCATCACATTGCGCTCTACCTTCATGTCCTAACTATGCACCCAAAATGTGAGCTCTATCTTTTGGGCCAACCCACGCACTACAAATATGTGTCGTGTCTCCTGATCTGATATGTGCAAAGCCACTTTGCACACAATGATCCTCTTCGAACAATGCACCACTGCTTCGGGCACCATCCTCTCTTATTATCAATGCACCACTGCTCTGCACTTCATCATCTTCTAAGGTTACGAAACTCCGCAACAACTAAGGGTGTGGACTTCATCACCTATGCCTGAACTAGTATCACCATTGGTATCCCTAGTGGACGCCATATCCTCTATGCCACACCTCTTTGCGAGCCTATCCTCGTCTGTGCTCCACTTTGGCACAACATACTCTCCCACAATACCACCTGGTGCATTTTCTTTTCTCTTCATATTAGACCCGACCCCTCATCGTACACCCCTAACTAATTCTTTTCCACCTCTCTTTTCTGCTCTTCGTCTTATCTTAACTCTTCTTGTGTGCCTCTCGACTCTTTTTCTCCTTTACTCCTCAGGGTGCATTCCATACCTCACCTCATCTCAACAACTTCTAGATCCTTCTCAACATACCCCCCATGCTATGAAATTCCCTCGTCTTTGCAACCCCCCCATGCTAGGGGAGTTTACTTAGATGTTCAATTGAGCTCCATGTGCATCAACCCTTTCTGCACGAACATCGGTTTTATCTAAAGTGGAAGTTCCTTTAGCATCCGCTTTCTTGGTCCTTCTGCAAACTTTCTTTCATTCTTGCTAAAAGAGTCAGTGTATTCCACAACGAATTCAACAATGTATCCTTATTTTGCTCAAGAAAACCAGAAATTGATAGCCTAAGTCCACTTTTTATCCAACACTTTTCATTCTTCAAGATTGGCTTGATCCTAAACCATTAGTGCCAACGACCACACAGGAGAATTGGTAGTAGTTTTCTTTTTTAGCCATTCAAACAATAAACAAGGAAATTCAACGAAGAAAAGCTCATGCATATCCGTGTACAAATATCTATCCTCTCATTGGTTGACATTCACTCTCAGTTCTTGGGTTTCTCACAAGGAAAACTCGTGGATCTCTTTTGCAATCAACCAATCTTGAATCTCCTCCCGAGATGGATGCCACCTCATTTCTTGCCTTCATCATTCCAGACAAGACTTTCAGATCCCAACAATGGAACCATTTATTGGGCATTTTGATCCACACTTGCATGAGTCCTTCTTAATGTTGGGGAGTTTATACCTAGGGTTTGTCCAGAGTTGTCCAACAAAATCCCAAGAGCATTGAGATATCAATCCTTGACCAAGGTCGAGGAAGGTCTCACCCGATATGCAGAGAGGATCATAGAGACCATAAGGTATTGTGAAAATGATGAAGGCTAAACAAAAGAAGGGTCATCGGGATTACCACCCATGCAATTCATATCTAAAAAATTATTAGGACTAAGAAGTAAAACAATACACACACATATTCAACTCATACATGATAAACATAGATTGGATTAGAAATGTCGCATCTTTATTACTAGATCCATTCCATCACAACAAAGGTATACATTGTGTAAAACAGATATACATATATATATGACAACCATAGAACTTCATATTTTCTCTATATAAATTCTCATAATTACAACACATTGCACAATGCGCCTTGTCTCAAAACTCAGACATATAACATACACATAAGTATATTCAAAAGTATTACAATATTAAAACAAACTCAAAGAGAGCTCAATACTAATGACTCAATGAATCTCTTCTCCTCAATATCTAGCTAGCCTCATTTCTGATATCACTGCTTCCTTTTATAACTTTCTCTATTGGGGAGCGTTGTCTCTTTCTGCTCTGCTCCACTCGCTCAACTGAAAAAACTGTCTCGCACGCTTCTGGAATATTCTTGTAGTCCAAGTAACTACCCTACCAACTCATAGTCAAGAATCATGGTGATCTTAATTTCCCTACCAACTCATCTTTTGTCAGCTCCACGATCCCTTGTGTTGTTGACAGTAATCATTCGAGAGGATTTCCTGATGATTCTTTTCTTGATTCTAGCATGTGTCTTCTTGATTTCCAATGCACATCAAAATTGGGCTGACTTGTGTTCAATAATATTTTAGGCCTATTGCGCGCTATCAAAACTCGATCTGGCGCGCACTCTTTGTCATTCCTTGCGCATTTCCTTAAGGCACACACAAAAATTCATTTGTGCGCACGCACAAAACTAAACCCAAAACTTTGGGTGCCAACATAAATCTGGACTGTGGTGATTTGGAAACAATAGACACATGCCCACCAAAATCAATCCAAAATTCATTTCTTTACTCCTAAAAAGCATGAATTTGTGGTATTGATAATTTGGCCATAACTTGACCATACAATGTTTGTTCATAGTGAAATTTTGATAGCAAGAAAATGACAACTATCTCCGCATGTCCACTAAATTTTATAATTAGAATTGTCGATTTCATCCCCCAATAGGTGAAAATAAAGTTGGGTCCCTTGGTTGGAAAGTGGATGGGAACCTCTTGCCATTCTTGGAGGAAAAATGTTTTGCATATCTCCCAAGGAAACATAAAAGAATTGGGGGGTGATTGTGAATGACCATTTGACTTGAGAAAAGGAAAGGAGTGGTATTTGAAGGCCCTATGGTGGAAAAAGAAAAAGGGCAGGGTAACAAAGGAATTTTTTGAGCAAGAATAATTCAATCAGATTGAGGGAGTGCTCCAAAGACTTAATGGACATAAGAATGTTTGTCCATGGTGGAGTTAAATTGTGTCATAGATAAGTAAAGGCAGAGATACGAGGGAAGCCATTTATTTCCCCCCGGTTCCTTAGCCTTCATATAGAAGGCTTTATTAAAGCGGATGGAAGAGGAGACAACGACACAAGCCATATAAATTGTTGAAGAATTCACCGCTAAATCTACTCAAGAAGTTTTTTTGAAGAATCCCATCACTATAGAACACAACATCAAATATAAGTTTGTCTCGAAGATGGAGGATGGAGACTTAGAACATTGAGATTTGCCCACTTTTTGAACTACAAGTCCCGAGCTCTAAAATGGGCATGCAACAATATCAGAAGGAGAGTATGACCTAGAACACATATGCAAAAGAAGATGGGTTTGATTTAGAAGTGGAAGAGATGGTAGTAGAAGAGGGTTGTTCTAAATACCAAAGAGGATGAAGGTTGAATACATGCTTGTCTCGAGTGGAACAAAGACTACCCCAAAATTGTTGCAACAACATCTATGAAGATGCAGAAGAAGATTAAGAACACCCAATAATCTCCTTGCGAGAGAGTGTAACTCTTGCATGTAAATCCACTATTTCATTAAAAGATGGAGACACCATATTTTGTTGGTTTTCCCAAGATTGAATTTCCAGGGTAATTTCTATGTTATTGTTGTGTGTATAATTATTTCCTTTAGTGCTATATTTTATGCATTCCAATTGCATTCTACAAATTAAAACATAATTTATGCCTGGTGGAATAGGAACATGGATACTTAATAATTATGTATTTTAGTATATGTGTTGGTGAGATGGATGGGCCATATGCCTACTATTTATAGATCATATGGTATCAGAACCAAGTTTGAATATGGGAGGAATATTATTGGTACCAAGCCCAAGCTTGAGAACACTTGTATCATATTAAAAGCCAAGTTTGAGTTATTAAAAATAATTGTTGGTATCAAGAGCCCAAGTTTGAGACACTTGAAGAAAACTTGTGTTAGAGGCTTTATAGGACTCAAGAGCCTAACTTAGAGAGATGTGATCTGAAACGAATCTAGTGCTTGGATCCAGTTTTCATGCCAAAACCTTGGGTTGAGTTAAATACAAAGAAGTCACTAAAAGAGCATGATAAGACATTGCAGAAGTTGAAAGCATGTTTCCGAATGCAATCTTATTGCTGCATTTATCTTGTATGCAAGATGCACATTGTTATTATAGAAGAGTGAAGTGACCATGCTACAAGTTGTTGTAGATCTTGTAATTCAATAAAAATGCATAAAATCCCAAAATACACAATTGCTACATAAGCACACAGGTTGTTACATAAGTGGGCAAGTGTTAAAATGGGTTTGGTATTTTTGGCATTAGGGAGCCATACGAAGTTGGATATGGGTGAAATTTGAATTGTGGCGAGTTGGCATTGTTACACACATGCCCACCAAAAATAAACCCCAAAATGGTATGTTTACTCCTAAAAAATGTGAATTGGTTGTAGCAATAATTTGGCCATAACTCGATCACACAATGTTTGTTGGCAATGAAATTTTGATGGAAAGAAGAAAACAACCATCTCCATATGCCCACCAAATTCCAGCATCAAAATCATCCTTTCCATCCTTCAAAAGGTGAAAATATAGTTGGGTTTGTTGGTTGGAAAATGGATGGGAACCTCTTCATATTCTTGGAGGCAAAACGTTTTGCATCTCTTCCAAGGAAGAAGAAACAAATTAAAGGAGAAATGTCAATAACCTTTAGATCTGAGAAAAAGGAAAGGAATGGTCTTTAAATGCCCGATGGTTTTAAAGAAAAAGGTAGGGTAACAAAGGCATTTTCTTTGTAAGCATAACTTGAGTAGATAGAAGGACTGCTCCAAAGGCATAATGAATATAAGAATACTTGTCCATGATAGAGATGAATTGTCTCACTATAAAGAAGAGTTAGAGATATAATGTCATATTCTACTTCCCCTCCTATCCCTTGGCCTTCATATGAAATATTTTATTGAAGAGGATGGAGGAAAAGACAAGGATGTGAGCCATGAAAACTACTAAAGAATTTGTTGCTCGTGATGCTCAAGAAGTTTTGTTGAAGAATCCCATCATTGTAGAACATGACAACAAACAAAAGATTGTTCCAAAGTTAGAGGATGAAGACTCTATACATTGAGGTCAATCCACTTCTAGAACTACAAGTCCCAAGCTCTGAAATGGGCATGCAACAATCTTAGAAGGAGAGTATGACCTAGAACACAAATACATATGAAGGTAGCCTTGGTTCAAAAGTGGAAGAGATGGAAACAACATAAGGCTATTCCAAAGACAAAAGAGGACAGAGGTAAAATATAGGCTTGTCCCACATGAAATGAAGACTGTCCCAGAAGCACTTTGAAGATGTATAAGAAGAGTAAGAACACTCAACCACCTCCTTTCAAGAAAGTGTAACTATTACTTATAATTCCTTTATTTTATTAAAAGATGAGGACACCATATGCCACCATATTTTGTTAGTTTTGGCAAGATTGGGTTTCCAAGGTAATTTCCATGTTATTGTTGTGTGTATGGTTGTTTCCTTCAACACTATTTTTTCTACATTTTTAATAATAGTTTGCAAAATAAACACAATTTATGAACATTGGGATATCAAGTAGCAATTTTCTTATTGATTATGCACTTTAGTATCCATGTTGGTGAGATGGAAAAGCCATAGGCCTACTATTTACGAATTATATGGTATCAAAGACAATTTCAAAGATGGGAGGAATCTTGTTGGTATTAGGCCCAAGCTCAAGAAAATTTAGATCATATGAAGAACCAATTTTGAGCAATTGGAAAGATGTAATGACCTATACTTTCAATTAAACTAATAAATAATAAATAGATAATAATAAATGAAAGTAAAAAGAATAATAATAAATAAATAATAACATAATAATAAAACAACTAAGGAAGTATAAACGAAGAAAAAGATAAAGATAAGAGAAATTACTTAAAAGGAATAAAAGAAAAACTAAATCAAGAAAAGGTTAAAAACTAAATGATTAATTACTCGATGACGAGTGAAACCTATGCATGGATGGACAATAAGATATCTATTTAATGAAGGTGGAGAAGGGAGTGTGACATATTTTGCTTGGGAAATTTGATGGAAAGGATTGGAGGTTGGCATACGTAGTTGATTGAGGGCTCAATGGGATCTCAGTTGTGATGACTGAGAAGTTGGTTGGCAAGAGAGTCGCCCACACACTCGGTTGTGGTATGCTGGATAAGATATTGGAGCATAACAATTCTACATTCACAATGTTGTAAGTAAGTTGATTTTTTCAAATTTCAGGTAATATTCTCCCCGTTTGCTCCTTCTTGTGGATTATGTATTTAGAGTTAATGTGTTTTTATCAAATAATGGTTGCAAATTACTATAATTTATGAAATTGGATTTATTGTAGTTGAGACATTACAAAAGGACCGACAATACAGGGAGCCCAAGTTCAAGACGCTTTAAGAAAATTGGTGTTTAGATTTTTTGTAGGACTCAAAGGCCTAAAATAGGGAGGTGTGATTTGAAATAGATTTGGTACTTTGATCCAGTTTTTATGCTAAAACCTTGGGCTTAGTTACGTACATAGAAGCCACTAAAAGAGCATGGGATGACATGGAAAAAGTTGAAGGCATGTTGTGGAGCACATGCATGTTTCTACACTTATGTCAAATTCAAGATGCTTATGGTTTCTATAGAAGAGCCAAGTGACCATGCTACAAGTTGTTGTAGATTTTGTAATGCAATAAAAATGCATAAAATCCCAAAATACATAGTTTCTACCGAAGCACATAAGTTGCTACAAAAACAAGAAAATGTTAAAACCAACTTGGTATTTTTTGGCATTACAAATCCATACAAAGTCAGATATGGATGAAGTTTGGGTTATGGCATGTTGGCATCATTACAGACATTCCCACCAAAAAGTAACCCAAATCCATCCATTTACTCCAAAAAACATGAATTGGTTGTAGCATTAATTTGGTCTTAACTTGACTGTATGGAGTTTGTTGGTAGTGAAAGTTTAACAAAGTGAAGATGACAACCATCTCCACATGCACACCAAATTTCAACATCATGCTTGTCCATTTCATCCCCCAAAAGTGAAAATACAGTTGGGTATGTTGGCTAGAAAATGGATGGGACTCTCTACATTTTGCATCTCTTACAAGGAAGAAGAAATTAATTAGGGGAGGAATGTGAATGGCCTTCAAAGTTGAGAAAATGAAAGGAGTGGTATTTAAGGGCTTGATGGCCGCACAAGAAAAAGGTAGGGTAACAAAGACATTTTCTAAGTAAGAAAAACTTGAGCAGAAAGATGGATTTCTCCAAAGGTTGAATTGATGAAAGAATACTTGTTCTTGTTGGAGCTAAACCATCTCACAGTGGAGTAGAGATGTAGATCCAAGGGCACCATTTACTTTCCCCCTTGTCTCTTGACCTTCATACAAAAGATTTTATTAGAGAGGATGGAGGAGGAGACAAGGACATGGGTTGTGGAAACTTCTAAAGAATTCACTGTTGAAGTTTCTTAAGAAGTTTTGTTGGAGAAACCCATTGCTAGAAAACATGGGAGAAAGCAAAGGACTATTTCAAATATGTAAGACAAAGACTTAGAAGACCGAGGTTTTTCCACTTTGGGAACTATGAGCCCCAAGCTCTAAAATGGGCATGCAACAATCTCAGAAGGAGAGTATGATCCAAAGAACAAATACAAAATAAGATGTCTTTAGTTCAGAAGTGGAATAGATGGTGGTAGTAGAGGGTTGTTGCGAAGACCAAAGAGGACAAAAGTAGAGTACAATAATCTCCTTAATGGATCAAACACTATCCCAAAAGCACAACAAGAACATCTTTGAAGATGCAAAAGAAGAGTAAGAACATTGAACAATCTCCTTTCAAAAGAGTACATAAGTCTTGCATGTAAGTCCTCTATTTTAGTAAAAGCCAAGACACCATATTTTGTTGGTTTTCCCAAGCATGGGTTTATAGGGTAATTTATGTGTTTAATTGTTTCCTTCAACATTGTATTTTCTACATTTTAATTACTATCTGCAAATTAAACACAATTTATGCATAGTGGAATAACAAACATGAAATTACTTATTGATTTTTCATTTTAGTATTACAACAATGAAGTATTACATAATAAGAAAGAGCCTTCACGAACTTTGAATACACACTAATTTGTGTGAGCTTGTCCTCATAGATTACAATACATGTGCGGAAGATTCAAGCAAAAATGGTGTATTTATAACAACTACTAGAGTTTTGGGGTGAGCCCACATACAACATGAACAAGGATCTACCCATGCCCTCCCATGCCTAGCTAGCTCATTCTTACCGCAACAATAGTAGGTTGTGCCACAAGGCTAGTAAATAGGCTCGTAAGAGGTGGGAACGCATACACAACTAGCCTCCTCTCTCAATGCATAACAACAAATTACTGACTCTAACATTAGCCATTTATGAGGCTCTAAAGTTCCCCAATATGACTAATGATAATTGGGAGCCACTTGTGATTGACATCAATCCTTAACTTGTTGCTTGGGCCAACCCCAAATGATCATGATGAGCCCTAGTCCACTATAGTAAGTGTTTCTTTTTTAGCACTACCCCTTATGATTGTTGTTCTTTTAGACATTTGGTTATTTTGGGCTTAGTTATGGTTGCATGTATATGTACTCGGTACTTTGGCCTAAGCTAACTCGCTTTTTTATTTTTGCCTAGATTATGCTAGTGCTTATGGATATTGCATGCATGACCCATCTTTTCATATATACAAACTATTTGAATATGATTTTATTAATAGTGAAATGAAGTTTTTTTGTATAAAAAAAGTTGTTGATTCCATTTTATTTGAGTTTATTTGTCTATGTTGCCTCTAAGTGGAGTAAGGGGGTTAGCTCTAGTGCCTATGATGTAAGAATTAGTGAGAGATAGTTTTCATGAACAACATCCTCTCCCATTATAATATTAATGCCATTTTAAAAATGTTTATGTGATTTTTTAGGTCCTCTTCCTTGTGATTGTTGTCTTTATGATGATTTCTTAGTTCCAAGCTTACTAAAAAAGTAGTGACATATCCTTTGATGAAGATTTCATTCCATGTCGTTAACATGATTATTCTCGTTATTGATTTGATGCTAGTTTTTTAGGGTGAATCTATGTTTGATGTGGTAACATCCTCCCTCACCTTGAAATTAGCATTGGTTGTAGTCTCGATGTCATGCTCAATAGACACTCTTTGTTTTGTGGTTGTTATCACCTACAAAATTGCAATCTATTACCATAATGACAATCTATATGATGATATTTTGTTCTACATTAATGCCTCCTCTTGCCATGTGTGTATGTTTAAGATGTGCTTGTTAGTGAATAGTCACACATAGAGAACAATTGTGAGAAATGCGTGGTTATGAGGCATTCCCTATTGCAAACTATTTGTCAATCTAGAAGTTGGCTTTGTGGTGCAAGCCATTATGTTGATGTGATGACATCCTCCCCCATCCTCATACTAACATCATCGACAAGTCTAGTGTCATACCTTGTGGACCCTCTTTAGTTGGTGGATGTTCTATGTGATATTCATAATTACAAGCTATTGCTATAGGTGCATATCCTATGATGAGATTTCGTTCCACATTAATACTTTTTCAAAAAGGGAAACAACTCATTCTGTTGAAAACTTGGATGTAAAACACCCTCTTCCTCCTAACACTTAAGTAAGGATGAGGGTGTTGGTACAAACACCAATGTTTAATTACAATTACCTTAAGGCCCAAGCAAGCAAAGTCCCAAGAAATAGTCACATATGTCATAACATGTGCAAGGGAGGAGCATGCCCTTGAAGATTTGAACTAGGTCATCTTTGTAATAATCGCTTCAATTGTTACCATACCACAACTTGACGGAGTTAAAAATTGGTTGGCTTTAAGGGGCATGAAGGTAGGCTTTGATAAACTTATGTGTGTGCACATAGTGCTATGTAGTCTCACACATTCGACATCTACCTTAAGGATGCGTAAGAGATTTTATGGGAATGGAACCTAGGTTAGTTGTGGAAACTTAAAATTCATCGGTCTTTAGAGGTGCAAAGGTGGGATATGATCTGCTTATGCATGTGCATGTAATGCTATATAGCCTCACTTGTTTGACCACTACATGCAAGTGCCCCCATGGTTACGTTAAGGTGCACAAAATCCTTCATGGGATTTGGACTTGGGTCACTTGTGAAAAGCTTAAAATTTGTCAGCCTTAAGGGGCACAAGAGTCGACTTTGATCCACTTTTGTGGGTAGTGCTATCTAGCCTCGCATTATTGATCACTACCTTAAGGGGCCCTCATGGTTACCTCAAGGAGTTGGAAAATCCCTCATGACAATCAAACCTAGGTCACTCATGAAAAACTTAAAATTTGTTGGCCTTAAGAGGCATGGGGGTGGACTTTAATTCACTTAAGTGTGTGTAGGTAGTGCTATGTGATCTCACAACATTCACTCACTACCCCCAAGTGCTTATGAGAATTGAACCTACATCACTAGCAAAAATCTCTTCATTCCTCACCAATGGATCCAACTGTTTTGGGCATTCCATATGAATACTTGTTATCACTGTAAGGACACAACCTATGATGAGATTTCTTTCCACATGAATACTTCCTCTCTTATATAATAATAATAATAATAATAATGATAATCTATTTTTAAGGTCACGACCAAGCCAGCACACCAAATTGGTGTATGAGACCCCCTTGTTTGTGGGACAAGGGACCCCCTTCCGCCCAACGATTTGACTGGTAAAGTCTACGAAGGTATACATACCCTACCCCCCTCTGGATTTGAACCCTTGATCTCTTAAGAGGAAACACATGTTCTTAACCATTAAGCCCACTCAAGCTGTATAATAATCTATTTTTTAAGGTCACAGCCAAGCCAGACACCAAATTGGTGTATGAGACCCCCTTGTTTATGGGACAAGGGACCCCCCTCCGCCCAATGATTTGACTGGTAAAGTCTACGGAGGTATACATACCCTACCCCCCCTGGATTTGAACTTGTGACCTCTTAGGAGGAAACACATGTTCTTAACCATTAAGCCCACTCAGGCTGTATTAAACCACACTAAAAACTTTGCATGTGTATTTTGTTAAGTTTCTTGTTCAAGTAAAATCACTTCACACTATTTTTTTTAATGATTTTAATGGTTATAACTATTTTTGCTAATTAAATACTCATTTTGTTGCATGGAGATAAACAAGGTGATCTTTACAACTCAATATGAATGAAAAACATAATATAATAATATTTGTAAATTAAAAATGGAAAAAAATTTGAAACCATAATATAAAAATATTATTATTTTTTTTAAATATAAGAAGTAAATATAGAAAATACAACATAAATCCAGTTTAGTCTTGAATTTTATAAATATAAAAAATTTGCTTCTCGATTTCTCAATAAATAAATTTAAGGTTAAAAACCAAAAAATATTTTTTTTTAAATATTAAAAATTTGAATCTTGATTTCTCAATAAAGATAAGGTTAGGAAACCAAAAAATTAACTCAATAACCCAAAAATATCTACTACCAATATAACCCCAAAACTAAAACATCTAACCCAAAAATATCTACTACCAATATAACCCCAAAACTAAAACATCTAAGACACACCCATAAGGGTCCCACTTTCATACATAGGGATCCCACTTTTATCAATGAATTTAAGGTAATTAACTCAATAACTTAAGAGTGACATTATAACCCAAGAACCGATGTCCCCTTGACCCAATCCGTTATAGTCAATAATTATGAGTGTTTAGTTAGTGTAATACCGACACGTACTCGATTTACTGAGAGCACCATAAAACCATAATTTGAATACCTTGAGTGAAGTTAATTTTGAAATATGAAAAAAAAACCCACTTTAATCACTATAAATAATTTGAAACTATAAAAGCTCATTGTTTCACACCACAACAACACAAGCTTTAGCCATACCCAAAGTAACAAGATCACAACCTTTATTTGACCTCTTTGTGAGGCCGACCTCTTTGTGAAGCCGACCTATTTGACGAACGGAAAGGCGGAGGAAGATACCACCATCCCAGGGTTTTGCGCGTTGGATCGAGAACCAAATCAACCCAGAGGTATTGAAAGTTCTGCATCATATCCGCTTTTCCATTTTAACAGAGCCCGATCAAGCCAATAATCCTAGCAATTTATTAAATTCACTCAAGATACTGAGAAATTCAATCCATATTTGGAGTGTTTTTTTTAGTTCAAGGCCGCATCATCTTTCAGTTCCTTGGAATCCTGAGCTGAAATCAAATTATCCGGGTAATTCTTCTTGTTCTCCATTATCTCTTTGTTTCTGTCTTTATTAGAAAACCCAATTGCCAGTTTCATATTGGGTATTACTATATGATTTATGGAATGGATGTGGGTTTGAAGGTTCCAAATTGGGTACTGCAAAGATCTATGTTTGAGAGCCATAGTTTTGTGTAATCATTGAGGAATTTATTGAATTATGGGATTTTGAATTTGAGGGTTTGATGAAATTGGACTTAGACATGGGAATCATCTGTGTTTCAGAACGGTTTTAGTTTAACCTCTGCTGAGTTTATTTAATTTTAAGATTTTGAATTCGTAGAATTCCCAGAATTTCGGCTTAGGTAACGCAAGAATCTGTGCTTGAGGGTCATAGTTTTGTGTTATTGTTTATTGGCTCATGGAATTTTGGGGCTTTGAATTTGAGGGTTTGGTAAGTTTGGACCTGTGCGTGGCAGTCATCTGCGTTTCTGAAGCTTTTTAGTTTAACCTCTGAGGATATTATTTAATTTTAAGATGTTGAATTCGTAGAATTCCCGGAATTTCGGCATAGGTAACGCACGAATCTGACATTGATGGCCATAGTTTTGTGGAATTGTTTATCAACTCATGGAATTTTGGGGTTTTGAGTTTGAGGGTTTGACAAGTCTTGGGCATGGCAGTCCTCTCCGTTTCAGAGGCATTTTATAGCCATCTACAATTCAGAAGCTTTTATTGCAACCTTTAAGGAGATCATTGAATTCTAACATTATGAATTTTATTGAATGTCAGAAGTCTGGGCTTGGTTTGATAATTTTGGACTTGGGTGGTCAGAGACCTGTGTTCGGGAGCCATTTTGAGTATGATTTTTTTAGTCATTTATTGATTTCTAGGATTCTAGATTTGTGCATTTGAGAAAGTTGGACTTGGGTTGTGCAGGAATCTTTGCCGCTTTTAACTCTTAATTGAATATAATGGGGGGGAGTGCTGAGAAATTGATGAATCAGATCATGGATCTGAAAATCACCTCCAAGTCCCTGCAAAGGCAGTCGAGAAAGTGTGAAAAGGAAGAGAAGGCTGAGAAGCTCAAGGTTAAGAAGGCCATAGAGAAAGGAAACATGGATGGAGCTCGGATATATGCAGAGAACTCCATCAGGAAACACAACGAACAATTGAATTACATGCGTTTGGCTTCCCGCTTGGATGCTGTGGTGTCCAGGCTTGATACCCAAGCAAAAATGATGACAATCAACAAATCCATGACATCAATTGTCAAGGCATTGGATAGTGCTCTTGCAACTGGTAATCTTCAAAAGATGTCTGAAACAATGGATCAATTTGAAACACAGTTTGTGAATATGGAGGTTCAGTCTCAATTTGTTGAGAATGCTATGGCTGGTAGCACATCTTTGTCGACACCAGAGGATCAAGTCAACACTTTGATGCAGCAGGTGGCAGATGATTATGGGCTTGAGGTGTCGGTTGGCCTACCTCAGGCCGCTGGGCATGCAATTCCTACCAAGCCAGAGAAAGTTGAAGAGGATGATCTGAGCCGTCGTCTTGCAGAGCTCAAATCCAGGGGCTGAACATTCTGTTTTTCTAGCATTGCTGTAAGAACTTTCACTTTTGGTAATTGTGTCTAAAATGACAAATGATATTGAAAATACCCCCTCTTTGTGCTATGGTAACATAGAGCAGACACATAATTGTCTATTAGGCACTGCTATTGTGGATATATGCTTTTGTTTTTATGATTAGTAGTATTTGAATTTGGATTGCTTTGGAATTATCCATCTCTTGAGTTGTGTCTTTTCATTTGAAGTTTTTAATATATGGGTAATCCACAGATTAAAAAATTAAAAACAGAAAAAAGCTGTTTAATAGTTTCAGTTACCAGTTCTTTTGCTCTCTGGGTCTTGCACCAAAGTTAATATGTATCATATTGTACTTTATTCTCAATCCATCTTGCCTCTGATTTAAATGGAACTATTCGTTTAGGTCAGAAAAAATGATGTTTGATTTCTTTCCCTTAACTGGAAGATTTGTGTGAATTGACATGCAATAGAATTTGAGGTAATTGGAATGAATTATGTCCTTTTCTTTCATTCCATTGAAGTGCTTTCTGGAGAAGTCGAGGTAGAATCAGTGAATTGCCATCTAAGAGGATTTACCATTATTTCGTAAGTCTGCAGTTTCCTTGTATTGTTTTCCGGACTGTAATTCTGGATGTGGCTGTTGTTACAGTATGTGTGTCAGTAAATTGCTATTTCTAGAGCATTTCTGGCAGATCATGAGATAGGAATTAATCTTATGGCAGCATCTATATTTGTGCATTTCTTAAGATGTTTGTGAATTAAGATATATCGACCAAAGTTTACAAGGAGGTTGGATTGGAAAAATTAAGTTATGATTTTCATTCATGGGTAGAAAGTGTGATTTAGTGTTTTTAGAGACATACATTGACATAGGCTTACATTTCCTATTTTTTCCTATAAGATGCACAATCTAGTTGATACAACGTGCAAATTTAAAGATAAAGTCTGTCCTTGATTTACTGTATCTCTTTCATGGTAAAACTAGAGAAACTATTACAAAACAGAGTATAAAAAATGCTGCTAGCAGCAAGATTCAGACAATCCTACCCATAAACTACACAAAATTGCTGTTTATTATAAGTTTCTGTTGGACATGCATCACCTCTAGTGTTTGAAAATAGTTTTCTGTAGTAAATTGTTAAACTATGAAGGAAGAATAGATGCTTTCCTCCTCCAACCAGAAAGAATATTCAAGCTGAGTCTTACTCCTGCTACAGAGTGCCTCATTTAAGGACAGGAATCACTGTTTTTTATGCTGTGTTGAGTTGAATCAATAATGTTTCCTTTCACAGTCATCTCTGTTAAATTTTAATTAAATAAAGTACCAAGGCAAGTGTTTCTCTTCCCTGGGCGTCTAAGGGGGAGAAAGTGCCTAATGTGGGTCCTAGTGAAATTAATTTGTGAGATGCAAATTAAAAGATAACTTTATGACTAAAGTGAGGGTGAGTGAAGAGACACCAAATCTCAGCCACACATCTAATCTAATCTCAACCGTTAGATTAGAAAACCCCTCACCTTCCCTCATGAGGTCGATTAGGGCAAGATTGTGGGTTGTTGTTGCATTCTTGTTGAGAGAGCAAGAGAGAGGTCGAGCTGGAGAAGAGAGGCAGCATTTGTTGAAGGAGAGCATGCATCCCAAGGCAAAGAGCAGGCACGGTTTTCAAGGCAGCAGATAGCGAGGAAGAACAGCACGTACCGTACGGATTTCTAGAGGCCGTACAGCATTAAATGTGCACAGAAATTGAGGACAGCAGCTGCGATTTCTGAAAGTATTGGCATGCTTTTCAAAGCTGCTGCACAACATTTAATTGGCACAGAAATCGAGGAAGGAGTTGGGCACATTTTTTCTGGGCAAAGAAAATCCGTACAGACATGCACAGAAGTAAAGGGGCCGTACTGTCATAAATTATGGGTGCATTTTTCTGAGTATTGGCATGTTTTTCAAGGCATTTATATTGCTGGGTTTTCCATATAGTCTTGGCAGATTTTGGGCACAAATTTCGAGGATAGTCCATACAGCATTTATTGCTGGGACAGCCGTACAGTGTATGAATTTCTGGGACATAAATTGAGAAGCTTTTCCAGACAGTTCTGAAGGCGTCTTTGCTGAGCAAGAAGATTGAGATAAGTTTGTGTTCTAATTTCTGAAGATGAATATGCTATAAAAGAATTTTTCAGAAGCTCATAAATAATAAAAAGCCCTCTCTCACTGGTTTACCCCTTGTGGGTTTTTCCAAGGTCGAAGTTAGACCAAAAATTTGTCTATAAATTTTCTGAGTTTTGCATGCTGCTGATATTTTATTCCTGTGTTGAAAACGATGTTTAAAATCCTCATGTTTTAGTTTTGAAGTTTATTTTCTGCTAAGTTTTTATATGTTGAAACTGGGTTTGGGCATTTAACTTTGGCTGAAAAATCAGCGAGACTGAAACTGGGTTGGGGTTTGAAATTTTAACATGGTATCAGAGCTGAGTTGAAGGAAAGCAGAGATTTCAGCAGACAGAAAGTTGGGACAACAGTCACTTCACATGGCAGTTTTTTTTTTTTGAATTTGTGATTTTCAGCAGAAAAAGGGTCATGGCTACTGGTCTGAGAGTTGAGGACAGACTTGATGGGGCAACAAATTTTGGTGCTTGGAAGGAGAGGATGATCTTGCTTTTGCAAGAAAACGAGTTGTGGGACATTGTGGAGAATACCACTATTCATCCTGTTGTGGTACCTACTGATGCTACTCTTCTTGCAGCCTATACTAAGAAGAGTATCAAGGCTAAGAGATTTATTCTTGATGCCATCAAGGATCATTTGATTCCTCACTTGACGGGGAAGACACATGCCTATGAGATGTGGGAGTCTTTGACTAAACTGTACCAGAGTACAAATGAGAACCGGAAGATGGTTTTGAGGGAAAAACTAAAAAGCATAAAAATGACCAAGGCCGAAAATGTGGTCACATACCTTACTAGATTGACACAGGTGAAGGATGAACTTGGAGCTGTGGGGGAAGCCATAGTTGACAGTGATCTTGTGAGAACAATATTGAATGGAGTTTCCAAACAATGGGCTGTTTTTGTGGAGGGCATTGTTGCTAGGGAGAAGCTTCCCGGTTGGGAACGTCTTTGAGATGACTTTGTTCAGGAGGAGACTCGGAGAGGTTATGTACATGGTAGTTCATCCGCTGGTCATGAGGAGGAGAATGTGACTCTTGCTACCACAAGCAAGAAGAAGTTAAAGAAGGGTCCAAAGGAAGGACAGAAGCCCAAGGGTGAAGGGAAGAAAGACATGAGCAAATTCAAGTGCTTTGCTTGCTATAAGTTTGGGCACTATGCAGGACAGTGTCCAAACAAGAAGAAGAAACAAACAACAGCTTCAACAGAGGTGGAGGAGTTTTCCACCAAGTTTGACAAGGAATTTTCCTTGATTGCATGTCTATCCTCGAAGACCACTACTTCAGATGCCTGGTATATAGACAGTGGTGCCTCTCGCCATATGACAGCAGTTCGTGAGCACCTAACAGATCTTACACAGTGTGGAGATGCAGAGGTAGTGCTTGGAGATGACCGAGAGGTCAAGGTGGCTGGTTGTGGGACCGTATCATTTCGGAGGGAGTCTTTGCCTCCCATGACTTTGACAGAGGTTCTTTATGTTCCAGGCTTGAAGAAGAACTTAGTATCAGTTTCTACTATTGAGAAGCGCTATGAGATCTTGTTCCGTGATGGGCAAGTGCTCCTTTTCCCCAGAGGGTCTAGTATCACTTCGGCCAAAGTGATAGGTACTAGACATGAGAGGCTGTACAAGTTTTTGTTCCAGCCAGTGAGAGCATTGATTCATTCTACCAGCAGCAGCAGTGACCTATGTGAGATATGGCACAGGAGGATGGCACATTTGCACCATGGGGCTTTGCGAGTTCTGAGGGAGATGGTGACGAGAGTTCTAGATTCCAGTTCAGAGCACCATGAGTTGTGCAAGGGGTGTACCTTGGGAAAGTACACCAAGACTGCTTTTCCAAGCAGTGACAGTAGAGCAGCAGGGATAGTTGATCTTATACATTCAGATGTATGTGGCCCGATGTCTTCGACATCGTTGACTAGATCCCTATACTATGTTGTATTCATTGATGACTTCTCTCGAAAGTCCTAGATTTTCTTCATGAAGACCAAAGGACAGGTCTTCAGTCGGTTNNATCAGAGTCCTGAGATCGGACAATGGGGGTGAGTATACCTCCAAGGAGTTCATGGATTTTTGTGCAAGAGAGGGCATCAGGAGGGAGTTGATTGTTCCTTACAACCCGCAGCAGAATGGGGTTGCTGAGAGGAAGAACAGGGCCATTGTTGGGAATGTGAGAGCCATGCTACATGATCAGGGGCTGCCACTATTTCTATGGGCTGAGGCATGCTACACTGCTGTTTATCTGCAGAACAGGAGTCCTCACAGGGCTATGGGGAGCATGACTCTTGAGGAGGCTTTCTCTGGGAAGAAGCCTGAGGTGGGGCGCTTTCGGATTTTTGGGTGCATCACTTATTCATATGTCCCTTCTGAGAAGAGGACAAAGCTGGAGCCCATGGCAGAGAGAGGGATCTTTGTTGGGTACAGTGAGACTTCAAAGGCTTTCCGTATTTACCTTCCTTCCTTGAGGAAGACTGTCTTGAGGAGGGATGTCAGATTTGAGGAGGACAGAGCCTTTAGGAAGTCTAGAGGGACAGAGAGAGGTGAGCAGTCTTCATCTCAGATTCAGGTGAGCCCGCAACAGACTACAGTGACACAGAGTTCGGGGCCACCAACTTCGGTGACTACAGGTTCACAGGTGACAGGGTCACAGAGTTCAGGTTCACAGGTTATCGGTGCACAGGTTTCAGGATCAGGTACTTCAGGGTCTACTACAGGATCATTGTCTTCAACAGATGGGGTTAAGCAGGGAGAGTCCCCTCCACAGGACACTACTTCAGAGAGGAGGAAGCCCAAGTGGCTTCAGGACACTTTGAGGGAGGCATAGGGTTCAGTGGGGAATCCCAGACAGGGAGTGAGGGAGAGTAAACCTCTCGAGAGGTTTTGCAGCTACATCACGATGGTGAGCAGTATTCGGGAGTCTGAGCCTTCTACTTTTGAGGAGGCCTCTAGTAGATAGGTATGGAGAGATGCCATGATGGAAGAGTACAATTCCATCATGAAGAACGATGTCTGGGAAGTTGTTCCTAGACCTGAGGGGAAGGCTCTACAAGCTAAAGTATGCTACAGATGGCAGCATTGAGAAGTACAAAGCTCGCTTTGTGACTCGGGGGTTTTCATAGGTTGAGGGAGTCGACTATGATGAGACCTTTGCGTTGGTTGCTAGATACACTTCAATCAGGGCAGTGATCTCCATTGCAGCAGAGATGGGTTGGAAGATCCACCAGATGGATGTGAAGACTGCATTTCTGAATGGTCTTATTGAGGAGGTGTATATTGAGCAGCCATTGGGATTTGAGGTGCATGGGAGAGAGTCTCATGTGTGTAGACTGAAGAAGGCATTGTATGGGCTGAAACAAGCTCCTAGAGCTTGGTATTCGAGGATAGATGCCTATTTGCAGCACTTGGGTTTTGAGAAGAGTGAGGCGGATCCCAACTTATACTTCATTGTGGTTGGAGAGGATCCTCTCATTCTTCTGCTATATGTGGATGATCTTTTCATTACAGGTGCAGAAATACTCATCAACAGCTGCAAGGAGAGCCTTGC
>CBVK0103609162.1:0-11228 GCA_900067695.1 Picea abies | reverse complement strand
CATGGTATCCTATTTTTTCATTAAAATCCCCCATAATTGGGTTTTTGGACCAATAGAGGATGTCCTCCTCTTCTTCTTGTAGCCTAATAAAATTAGAGACTAACTTACCGATGAAACAATTCCATTCTCCTGCTTCATTTCCTAACAATCCTACATTTATGTTGGCTTCCACCCAGATCGTCCTCTAGCTTGGGGCGATTAGAATTTTGTGTTATCCAGAGAGACAATACCCATTCAGTGGAAGGTCTAGAGGAGAGGATCTAAAAAGTGATAATCATTTCCCCCCCCCAACCAAGGGTCTTCTCCCACATGAACCTTCCGACCATTTCCGATCCTCCATATCGTCCACGGTCCTACTAGTAGAAAATCATTTACTAATGCTTTCCATAGGATGGAGGCTTTGGAAGACTTTCTTGGATGCCTATACCATTCTTCAAATCACAAACCTTGAAAATACTTAGTATTCATGATCCTTCCCCATAATGAGTCGTTTTGTGTAAGTCTCCATAGGATTTTGGTAGCTAAAGACTGGGAGAATAAGTGTATATCTTTTAATCACCACCCCCCTAACTTTTTAGGAGCCACCACCCTTCTCCATTTCACTAGTGGAATAATTCTAGAGCTGTGCGACCTAGAACATAAGAATTGGAAAATTATCTTCCTTATTTTTGTTAGAATTCCTTTCGGCACAACGACTACCAACGTCTAATAGATGGGGATACTTTCCAACATGGATTTGAGCAACACTAATCTTCCTCCCCTTGAGAGAAACCTATTAATCCATAACGATATCCTTGCCTCAAATTTTTTATACAACCAAAGACAATATGCAAATCTGTAATTATCTGGTTTGAGGAGAAAGTAGAGATAATTAAAGCCCATTTCCAACCCTTTTCTAGGAAAGGGAAGAAGAGTTTCCATCTGCTGTATATTTGATTAGGCAAACAGTGAGGTATAAAGCAAGATTTGTCAACATTTATTTCCATTCTAGTGGTTGTGCAATATAGATCCGTAATTTCTTTTAAAGAGGATAGATCCCTTAGTGATTCATGTGCAAATCCAAGCACATCATCGATGAGAATGGTTTCATGACATCCTCCCTTGACCCCTTTGAAATATTCTTTCAACCTTACATCAGTTAGAAATTTGCTCATTGTTTCCGCCACAATGAGAAAGAGAAAGGGTGATAGTGGACAACCTTGTCTAATTCCCCTCAAAGCTCTAAAAAACCTGGAAGATGCTCCATTAATGAGGACAACAAATGAAATGAATTGGACACAACCCATAATCCAATTTATGACAGATAGTTCCATTCCAATTTTCACCAAGACTAAACAGAGAAAGGTCTAGCTTACTCTATTGTAAACTTTAGATAAATCCAATTTAAGGTTTTTCGTCGCCTAGTGAGATCGTTTTACTAAGTGGAGAGCTTGTTGCATAAGTGCCATTGCATCATGAATTTGTCTACGATGAAAAACCCAAATTGCTCTTCAGAGATAATCTCACTTGAGATAGGATTTAATATTCTAGCAATAATTTTGGCCACTATTTTGTAAATTACATTACAACAAGATATCGATCAGTAATCTCTGAAGCTTACACCATCTTGTTTTTTAGGGATAAGAGTGATAAACATAGATTTAAAAGAACCCAGAACTTTACCCGATTTGAGATTCTATTACCACCTTTAAAATGTCATCTTTCAACACATCATAAAACCCCAGGAAAAATTCCACCGTGAGGCCATCTGGTCTGGGGCTCTTCCATTTTTTCATAGAGGAAAGTGTAGCTTGGACTTATGACTTCGAAAAATCTGTTGGAGAATGATTCATTTTCTTAGCAAATACAAGACAAAATTTTTACATGACTTCCAGGATCTCTTGAATCGGGAAACCACTAGGCTCTTGAAATAGGGTTTTAAAATTACACACCCCTTCCTCTACCTTATCCTTAAAGGAACAGATCATGGAGCCATTCACAACCCTGATTTCCCATATTGTATTCACGGTTTTACAAAAATTTTCAAATTGGTGAAAGAATATTGTATTGGTGTCTCCCTCTTTAATCCATACATCCATGCTCTTTTGCTACCAAGTTTTCTCCCTCTTCTTCGGAATAGTATGACGAGTGAATTCGTAAGCTCACAATGGATCCAATTGAATATCTGAGAGAGGAATTGAAGCATTATCCATATAGAGATGTGTGATCTTATCCTAAATCTCTTTTAGTTGTGCTTGATTCCTATCTTTATAAGATTTTAACCAGTGCTTCATAGCCGCTTTAACTCTAGATATATTCTCAGAAAATTGGAACATAAAGGATGACAAAGATGAAGGCTCAAGATGCACCCATGTGTCTTTTAAGAGTGTCCAATAATCATCCTTCATGAGCCACACTTGATTGAATTTTAAGGGAGAAAGGGGAGAAAGGGGGAATCACCACCTGAGTCCAAATTGAAAGAAACTGATAAGTGATCCGAGAGACCTTTGGTCGATACATAAGAATTCATTAGGAGGGAACTATTCATCAATGATTATGAAACCAAAATTATATCTAGTCTTTTGGACATCGCTCCCACAATTGTTCTAAAGTTCCTCCAGGTAGGAACTAGCTGCACTGGTTTGATGTCAATTAGATGGTGCTTTTCAAAGTAAGCTGAGAAAAAAATCGCACCGAGGGTTCTGTCATGGGTTGGATCCCCAAATTTCCCTCAAGGATAATGTGAGATTCAATTCATCTCCGATTAGAATATGGGAGTGACTCAGAGCCCCAAAATATGCCAATTGTTCCGAATAGGTGATTGTATCATAATATGGCCCATGTATTGTTAAAAGATTGGTTTTCATTGATGCCAACCCTTTAAGAAGTCTGGTAGCCCCAAAGGCATGGATATGGAACCCGTATTTTATTGAGGAAAAAGGTCATGAAGGATGGTGTAAATGAAGGTTACTCACTCATGGATGGATATTCCTCGTCATGCCATTTTTGGTGATAGGTGGTATGCTGCGTGGTTCCTCATGGTTGAGGAGTTATGGCCTTGTAAAGTTAGAATCCTCGAAGAATGGTCAAGAAGCCCCTAGTTAGTTACAATTATTTAATGAAAGGGTAAAGTGGTTGTAACAAGAAAGTCTAGAAGCCCCTAAGATTAAGGAGAGAGGTTACTTAGAAAAGGTATAAATACACCTCAAGGAGTCATTCACAAGTATATTCACTCATTTATTCTATTGAACATCTTCTAGTGAACTATTGATCTATTTGGAAAGTTAGCAACGGAGGAATACGAGGTAGCGACAAGAGAGGAGTGCAGAAGTTTTAGGGTTGCAGAGGAGAGCTAAGTTCGCTGAGGAAACCCTAGTTTGGTTGGCCCCTGCAGGTCAGAACACTAGTGTCCCGTGAGGCACCCCTGTAGGTTGCTTAGGGATCGTCACACGAGGCCCTGTGTGATAGGATGTCTAGTACTACGAGGACAAGACAAATTTGGGGGTTATGCTAATACCAGGTCCTAGAAGTCAAAAGTGAGCTTACGGGTCAGATCCATTGTGTATGAGGTCAACTACAGAGGTATTGGTATGATTATGTGCTTTTCTTTATGGTTATACTTGGCCATGATATAATACATGCCTGAGGTATGGTTGGTTTGGCATGTGATTGAGGTACATCTTAGCTACATGGTTCATAGAGGTATATTCGTGTATCTTGTTATGACATGACTGGTATGGTTCATCTTTGCATTGTGGATGTATGGTTGCAGTATACACTTGATGTATGGTGGCATGTGCATGTGGCACATGCCTTGGTTCTTTGAGGCTCTTCATTGATGATATAGTACAGGTCTATACATGATTGATGCTATGGTATATGGTATTGGTTTCATATATGGTTGTTGTTCTAGTACATGATTTATGATGTTATGGTATCTACACTTGGCATATCTTATGGTACATGATTGATGCATTGTTGGTACACAATTGATGCTTGGTATGGCACAGGTTTTGGTATAGAAGGTTGATGGTACAGTGACAGTGACAAGTCAGATATAGTGACAGGTTGACATGTTATAGGTTGATGTGACAGAGGCAGTGAAAATGGCAATGATAGAGATTTTGACAATGACAGTGAAAGTGACAGTGACAGTGGTAGTGACAGTTGGTCTACATTTATATTTCATGGTGAAAGTATGGGGTAAGGAAAGATGGTTTTATCCTCCTTTCGGTTGGTGCCAGAGAACACAACGAGTTGGAGCTTCCTTTAGGTTGGAGCCTGAGACTCAGGGTTTTTAGCCTCATTCTAGTTGGATTCAAAGAATATAGGGAGTTATGGCTTCCTTGAGGTTGGAGCCTATAAATAAGGGGTTGTAGCCTCCTTCCAGTTGTAGCTAGAGAATTGGGAAGTTGGTACTTCCAATGAATGTATTCTTTTGATATATAAGAAAAGAATTATGTGGTTTTTTTCCATTTGTGATTCCATGTAAATTCTGGTGTATTGTGTATTTGATGTGATGTTGCTTATGTTTATATGTTCATGATATATTTATAATACATTGATGATATAATTCTAATAAAGTTGACATATATATATTGTGGTTAAAAGTGGTAAAAGTGCTCATACAGATTCACCCCCAGCTCAATATTCCAACAATTGGTGTCAGAGCAAGCCCTTCAAGAGATAGTCTGACCACTAGAAGGAGATCATGGAATATGATAAGATTTAGAGTACCATAGTTTGCAACTAGAACTATGCCTTCTGGAGAATAATGATCAAAACATATGTGCAAGAACAAGGCTTTGATGTCTGGTGAGCAGTAGTAGATGGATACAATGCACCATCCACTCCACCAATAGACAAGGATGGAAATAAACTTGAAGAGAACAATTCAAGGGATAAAAATGGCATTCTGAATGGTCTAACTGAATCATTACATGTCAAGGTTATGCATTGTGATTCTGCAAAGGAAGTAAGGAAAAACTTTAGAATATCTACGAAGGTGATGCCAAAGTCAAGAGAGATAAACTTCAAACCTTTAGAGCCAAGTTTGAACAATTGAAGATGAAGGAAGACGAATACATTGTCACATATTTTTTGTGAGTTGATGAAATAATCAATGTTATTAAAGGTTTGGTAGAAGATATTAAAGAACCAATCATTGTTCATAAAGTACTAAGGTATCTACCTATGAAATATGACCCGAATAATTTTAGCCTTGGAAGAAAGAATAGACCTAGCTACTTTCAGCATGGACGAGCTACCTGGGATAAACATAGCCTATGAAATGAGGATATAGAAAGACAATTTAGTCTCAAAGGAAGCAACATTCAAGGCATCCAAGAAGTCAAAGAAGAAAAACAAGAAAATTTCAAAATCTTGTTGTAGATGCAGTGATGATTCAGAGGAAGATGAAAGAAATGGAAAACTTCGTAAGAAAGTTGAAAAGAGGAATCAAAAAGTAAAAAAGTATGCTTCCATTGAAATATTTTAATTATGGTGGTATTGGTCATTTTGATTCTAAATGTCCTAATGCTAAAAATAAAAATAGTGATAAAGAAGATGATCCTAAGAAGAAAAAGAAAATTCAAAAGGGAGATAAGAGAAGAAACAAAAAGAAAAGTTTCTACTCAAAGGAAGATAGTTCATCATTAGACGAGGATGATGATAGGGACAACAATTCATAAAGAGTACTCTTCATGGAAGTAGAATATGATGAAGAAGATTCCAAAGAAGAATGTGAAGTCAATCTCAGAGCAGAACTAATCAGTGCGTTAAAATAACTAAGGAAAGAAATAAAGAGAAATAGGTCGCTCAAGGAAGAACTAAAGATGAAATAAGGATCTCATAATTCCAACTTAGAAGAAGTCAAACATATGATAACGAAGTTAAAAATCTAGGTAGAAGAAGACAAAAGGATTGAATAAGCACTCAGAAATCAGTTGTAAGAAAAATAAAAGATAATTGAAAGCTTGGAAGCAAAAATAATCACTCTCAGAAAAGATCTTCAGCATAAATATATGCAATAGAATAGCACCAAAATACTGAATGATATCATTAGTAGTCAAAGGTCATATTATGACAGGTCCAGGCTAGGATACAACCAAATGCGGAATGAGAAAGGTTCGAGCTCCAAGACAACAAAACAAGAAGAAACACAAAGAAGCTATGCAAAATTCATTAGAGCGTATATTAAGAAGGAAGAAGGAAAAAAAACCCAAGAATAAGATCACAAAGAAACTGCAACATCTAGGAGATTCATAATTAAAAATTAGTAGAAGCCAACAAAACCTCAAGAATAAGAAGGCTTCAGAAGAGCAACACCATTTTGAAGACCTTCCATCTCCAGGTATCAAACTATTTTTCTTGGATTATGTTATTCATGTAATAATTTTGGACATAAAGTTGTAAAATGTAGAGCCTATGCAAGGAACATAAGAAACTATGAAGGCTACTCAAATAATAGTTATCCAAGAAGGCCTTATGAAACAAAGAACAAAAGCTACAACAGTTTTGGATCATTGAGTAATGAATTGGAATGTTACAAATGAAACAACTTTGGAAACATGGCCAAAGATTGTAGATTGATTGTTCCCCCAAGAGAATTAAAACATAATACAAACAGTCATAAACAAGAACCACAAAGGATATGGAAGAAAGTAGGATCAATTCAACACTGAAGACTGCTCACTTGCTCTACAAGATCAACACAAGAAAAGTGGGTGGTATGTTGATAGTGGTTGTTCAAAGCATATGACAGGTGAAAAGAAAAGTGTCCTTACCCTAAATAAGGAACGAGATGGATCAATTTCATTCGACAATGATAACTCAGCCAAAATTATAGGAAGAGGCACAGTCAAGATTGGAAGCAAAGATGCCAAGGTAGAAAATGTTCTATTGGTTGAAGATATGAAGCACAATCTACCCAATGTAAGTCAAATGTGTTGTCAAGGACACAAACTTTGTTTTGACTAAGAAAAATGTGAGATAAGGAAAGAAGAATGATGCAAGTTGGTGGCTACATTTATAAGAACCCCAAACAACGTATATGTTCTGAATGAAATTGGAAAGGAAATATGATGCTTAGGAAAGGAAAATGAAAGTTGGCTCTGGAACAAAAGGATGGGTCACATGAACTTTGATAATATTTTCAAAATCAACAGAAAAGAAGTAGTAAGAGAAATTCCTGAGATTTCAAAGCCAACAAATATTTTATGTAAGCATTTTCTATAGGGAAAACAAACCAAGACCAGTTTCAAGTCAAAAGAGTACTCTATGACAAAACCATTGGAAATTGTACATATCGACCTATGTGGACCAACAAGAAAAAAAATATTATACGACGAATAGTACTTTATGGTACTAGTTGATGACTACACAAGAATGATTGTAGTTAGCTTTCTCAAGAAGAAGTCATAAACATTTGAAAACTTCAAGATATACAAAGAAATGGTTGAAACTAAGATAGACTTGAAAATCAAATGTTTAAGATTAGATAATGGTGGATAATTTACATCAAAATAATTCACAGATTTATGTGGCGAACATGGAATAAAAAGGAAATTCTCAACAACTAGGAAACTGCAACAAAATGGAGTCACTGAAAGAAATAATAGAACAATACCAGAAATGACCAGAACTATGTTGAAATATTCCAAGTTGGGTGACATATTTTGGGTACATGGAGTACATACAACAATTCATATTCTGAATAGAGGAATGCTCAGAAGAAACAATGATAAGACTCCATACGATCTATGGAAAGGAAGACCAACAAATGTGAGTCATTTTAGAGTATTTGGAAGCAAATGCTACATCAAGGGAGAAGATGGCAAGATTGGAAAATTTGACTCCTGAGTTGACAAAGGCATATTTGTCGGGTACTCAAGCAAAAGAAGGGCATATAAATGATTCAATCTGAGACTCACCGGAATCATGGAAAGCATAAATGTAATGATTGATGAGAAAAATGTACATAAGGTCAAACAAGGAAGCAAATATTCATAAGAGAAGAATGACGAAGAAAATCTAAAATAAGAAGAACTAGAAGAAGAAACAGAAGAAGAAGAAGAAGAGAAGCCAGAAGCAGAGTAAGAGGAATATGAGCAACATATACCTCCCAAGACACCTAGACAATGAGCGCATAAAAATCATCCACTAGGACATATTATTGAGAATAAATATGTAGGAGTTGAAACCCGAAGAATAATTCATTCACCAGAACAACAATACCTAGCACTATTATCCATAGTTGAACCAAGAAATTTTGAAGAAGCCAACAAAGACAAACACTGGATCAAGGCTATGTATTAAGAATTAGATCAGATAGAGAAAAATGATACATAGGAACTAGTTCCAAGGCCGAAGAACAAGAACTTGATCGACACAAAGTGGGTATTTAGAAACAAACTAAATGAAGATGGACATGTAACCGGAAACAAAGCAATATTAGTATGCAAAGGATATACTCAGGTTGAAGGTATATATTTTCAAGAAACCTTTTCCCCAGTTGCTAGGATGGAAGAAATCAAATTGATATTAGCCTATGGATGTTCTAAAAGAATCAAGGTGTATCTCATGGATGTTAAATCAACCTTTCTTAATGGAGAATTAGAAGAAGAAGTCTATATCGAACAACCAAAAGGATTTCTACTATCAGAAAAGGAAGACTATGTGTGCAGGATGAATAATGAATTGTATCGACTTAAGTAGGCCCTGATAGCATGGTATTCAAGATTGGACATGTATCTTCAAAAAAAAGGATTTAGGAAGGGCAATGTAGACATCAATCTCTACATAAAAGTGGATCAAGACAGTATATTGATAATTGAAGTTTATGTAGATGACATTATCTTCGGAAGCGATGACGACATGATGAGTCAAAAGTTTTCTAAAGACATGCATAATGAGTTCAAAATGTCTCTTCTTGGTGAGTTAACTTTCATTTTGGGATTACAGATATGTCAGTGTGATAAAGGTATCTTCATCTCCTAGACCAAGTACATTAGAGAAATGTTGAAGAAGTTCAGAATGGAAGATTGCAAACTCGTGAGTACTCCTACATAGACCAATTGCAAGTTAAGAAAGGATGATGATTCTAAGCATGCATATCAATGACTCTATAGATAAATGATTGGCAGCTTATTCTATGTGACATCAACTAGACCAGATGTGATGCAAGCAGATGGATAGGTTGCAAGGTTTCAAGAAACACCAAAGGAAACACATATTATGGCAGTTAAGAGGATATTCAGGAAAGAAGAAGAACTTAATGAGAGATTACAGTATCCATCATAAAGAAATGCAGATTAGAATATAAGCACAAAGAACAACAAATCATAACAACAAGATTGTTAACGGAGTTCGACAAGATTTCCTATGTTTTCGAGCCTTTGTCTCAATGGGTGAGCCTTTATTATTTATCTTCAATGCTTTAAAAGTACATCAGAAATGTATCAAAAGGAATATAGACTGGTTTGGCTATGTTCTTCTCAACCTCAAGAATCCAACACAACTGACAACACTTAAAAAGGTTGAGCGTAGCTCCCGGAATTGTCCTCCAAAGTTCGCTTCCTCAATGGCTTCCCTGCATAAAAATGGCTTCACGCTTCACAAACTCATCATCATTCTGCAATTCTGAACCTCCTGGTCTGTCAAAAATCTTTGATTTATATATTATTTGAGTTGGTGATCCTATATCAATTTCCTCCCAAGATCTACCTCAAATCAGGCTCCAGATCCCCCCAAAATGGGCAAAATCTCCCAAAATCAGCATAAAAAATCAAAATAAACCATATAATACAGTGCAAAACCCATATTTGCAAAACATTTGGGTGCAACCCCTTTTTCTTGGGCCCCTGGTCATATGGACGATGTCATATGATCGAGGGCTAGACGCTGGCCCTAGTCCTCCAGTCAAGCCCCAAACAACCTGGTCGTATGGTGCCATGTGCCCTTGGCTTAACCCTCATGTGCCCTCCTGTTGTGCTTTAGATCCTGGTTCTTAGCCCTGGTCACGGGTTGAGAGCCATGTGTTATGCGTTGACCCTTGGCCGACCGAGGTTAGCCATAAACCCACACCACATTGCAATTCAAATGGAATTCGTGCCATATGGCATACCAAGTAACAAAGGAGCCCGGTTGGTCCGCCCCCTTTCGCCAAGATGTGGCTCCTCTCGGAGGTTAAGGGTTTGAATCCCTCGAAGTATCAACACAATTTTTGGCCTGGCCCACATTGGCAAAATCTGGGGTGCCACATGGCACCCTCTAATTGGGCCATGTGTCACCCTTTGATTGGCCCGTACAGTACAATCAACAAACCTAGTCATCATGCATGGTCAGTTGCCACATCACCTACCACGTCACTGTCGTACATCCACGTGTCATGCCACATCAATGTCTGTACTGCCAAGTCACTTGCCACATTAGCATTCGTACTACCCAGTCACCCTGCCACGTCAGCATCCATTCATCCACATATCATCCATACTACCACATGTCATCCTGTCATTGGGCTACATCACATATAGACTGCCATGTGTCACGTCTGTACAATGCCATGTGTCATTTTCTTATTGGTCCAACTCAGCCCGAAAATGACAAAACTGAGTGACACATGTCACCTCCTTGTGTTTCCATGTGTCCCTACTAATGTCATGCTGACATCACCTATCGTACTGCTGACGTCAGCAGTACGATATGTTGACTTTGACCAGTTGACCTTTTCCTGTTTGGGAAATCGACCAGAACGCGATAACTTTCGCATACGGTGTCCATTTGTAGAAAAAATCATATGGACGAAATAAACGTGATGAGCCTGACGCAATGGCGCTAGTTTCATCCTATTCCGAGAACTTTGATTTTTAGGCCTTCCTGGGTCCATTTTGGATCACACCTTCTCACTAAGACCTTTTGGTCCTTCAAAAGGGTATTAACCAGTCATCAAGTGCGGGATAGGCCACCCCACTTGTCCTTTGTCTTTAAACTTTGTCCTGTGCACCTGTCGCATCATAATCAATTGCAAAAAAACCATGACAACTGAGAGCATATTGTTATCCACTTGAACTCGTTCACATCTTACTGAATCCACTACCATCCATGTTGAAAACATTAGCGGCGATAACATCAGAAATATGACTGCAAATGAACTAATATGTTTGATGTGCTTGCACGAAATTAGCTTATCTTGAAGCAAATTATGATTGAATTTCCATTCTACAACCATCTCATGTTCATTCTTAAGATCA
>CBVK0103609150.1:0-11779 GCA_900067695.1 Picea abies | reverse complement strand
CTATAACCTATATTTATAAAGTTTTCTACATTACAAGTGTTGTACCTATTGTTAGCACTCTGTAAATTTCCTAGAGGTTGTTCGGAAGAAGAAATCTTTGAGAGGTAACTTTATCCAACCGCTTTTGAAGATGGGATCTAGCCCTTCCAACTTCAGAGAGGGATCTCTCTATATGATTTAAATATGTTTGAAATTTTAAATATTAGGCTAGGTAAATAAATAAGTCTATTTTGTTGTCGTAGTGTTTGTCGAGTTGGTTGAGACAGTTTACACATCCATTGGGCTATGGGTTTTGTATCGTAAAGATGAAATCCAAACCAGAAAAACAAAGGAACTTTTCACGGGGCGAGATAATATAATCACTGGATTCTTTAGTAGCATAAATGAGAAATAGCAGAAAAGATGAGAAAGACAATTACAACAAAGAAGCAGTTAAGGATTTCTTTATTGTAAAATGAGAAGATAAAACACTAAAATATTTCAAGTCAGAAACAGGGTATACAAGATAAATCCTACAACATTCGTTACTTCCAAAGGTTAGATTTAGAAATAGTGTGATAACAACGCGAGAATAACATTCAACTTAGAGAGAAAACATCACCAGTGAATACATGCAAGAATCCTGTAAAATGCCTCTTTGTATTAATGGAAGATCTCTTCAAAAATATTACAGTCTGATAGCTTCAGGGTGTGAAGATCAACAACACTCAATACTTTGAAAGATGAAGTATTTATAACTCAAAATTACAAACCATCCTTTCATCAAAGACCAGGACGTGCTAAATCTATTTTTAGCCTAACTAACTTAACAAATTTCATAAATCTAGGAACTTCTTGATGATGTGTCACAATTGCATGATGTTTTCTGGGTGAACTGTTGGTGAGGCCTCTACATGACCTCATCTGACTGGAAAAATGAATGGGCTGGGACAGCTCATCTGCTACTCGATCAGATCACAGAGTTCTTCCCATCAAAGATGACTGGGCACGTTGACTTTGAGTAGCCTTCGATAAACTTCATCCATTTCTGTGTATTTGGCGAAGGTAGGTTTGGTGACGAAAATGTATCGAATATCATGCTGAATACTGATGTCCCACTTAAGTGCATCTAGAAATGCCTTGCCAGTGATGTTACCTTGAATTCCTGAAAACTTTGAACTGTCCTTAGCCACATCGGCCAGTCTCTTTTTGTAGTCTGGGAGTGTCATCAATTTGTCATTGATTACCTTCAGACCAGGAAGACCTTTCTTCTGTAGAGCCTCAATCTTACTAAAAAACCTTTGTACCCCTAGGTCCATGGCCTGAACGTTTTCTTCTTGCTGAAGCATTAATCCTCTCTTGGTCAAAACTCTTTTTACCTCAAGGATGGTCTCTGTTCTATCCTCAATTTTAAGCTCTTCCAACTCCTCCCTGGTATTAGAATTTAGGAACTTGATGATTTCATTATCCTGTGTTGGCATCTCTCCCAATTCTGATCTGATCTTCTCAATGGCATGTTTTCTTCTCTGCACCAATTCATTCTGCTCAAACATGATATGTATCATGGGCCATATCTCATTCATAGACTTGGTGATGTCTATCCAGACACTTTCTTTAACCTCGACCAAAGTTTTACCTGCCATTGTTTGCTTCCGGAGCTGTTGTAACTCTTGTTTGAGCTGGTCTGACACCTGATTTTCCTTGGAGAGGCTGATCTGAAAGGAATATTTGAGTTCCTTAAGTTTCTCAATCTCTTTTTTGAGCATGTTGATCTCTGTTTCCTGCAGGTTCATCTTTTCCATAGACTTAGCCAATTCGGCTGTCTTTTCCAGGGATTTCAGTGGAGTCGCAGATGGGACTTTTGTTATTGACGTTGTGCTCACTCCTAAAAGTGGAATGGCACTCAATGGAATGACTTCCATTGGCTTCAGTTGTTCTTTCTCTTTTACTAGCTTCTCCATCTTAGCTTCCATTTCCTTTAGTTGGGCATTCTGGTCCATGAGTAGTTTGACCATTTCATCTTTTTCTCCTTATGTCTCTGCTATCTCCTTCGCCTGTGAATCCTCTATTGGTGGTAGTTTCAGTTGTTTCCTTAAGGAGGCTATGTCAACATTTTTATTCTTAATCATCTCCTCAGCTACTTTCACGTTCGAAGGATCGTAACCGATCTTGAGGACCAGTTCCTCCAAAGTCTTGATCCTATTGTCCTTGGTGAAGGATGATATATTTTCCAACTTCAACTATGTTTGGACATTGTTCAGGGACACTTGCAATTTAGACGCAGTCATGGAAGCATGCGCCAATGTATAGAAAACCATCTCTCATGTTTTCTTGTGCAGATCCATCTGATCGGCCGGATGCACATCCTTAGTTTGGAATTCAAAGGTGGCCCTTTTGTAATCAGTGATTACCTTTGGATCTGGCACCTGTGCTTAGAGGAATTCCATATGAATTCTTCCCTTCTCAGTGTCAAATGCAGATAGCAGCCTATGTTGTGAAGTTGACGTCTACTTCCAGAACTGGGTGCAAGTGTTGTTGGTCAGAGTCTGATTCCTTTTCTTGATCAGATCATATTTTTCAAAGATGCTCAGCTTCGGTCCTACCTTGCCTAGCTGGGTGGTTGGTGGAGTATTTGTAGATTTCTTTAGCAACACTGAGGTTATGATATGCTGGAGGCTTGCACTGAGGGGTGGCCTATCAACCTTGGTCACTGTAGTAGATGGGACTTCCTTTTTCCCAGTCAGGTCGGGAGCTGAACTAGTTCTAGACCTCTTGGTATGCAATTGGAATTCTTCTGACGAAACTTCAGTGACAAGCGGAGACAAATCTTGCCTAGGCCTTTTCTCTTTCGGAACCTGTGGGGTGGTTGTTTTTGATACAGTGGTTGGGGGATCCTGCTGTTCTACTTCGACCAAAGTGTTTGGTTCCCATACTGTCTGGTTTGTGAATTTCTCGACTTCGGGCCTAGATTCGTGGACATATGGGATATTCTTGTTCTTCACCCTCATCTCGGAGATGATCCCGCACGGATCGTAGTGCCATGTGAAACTCATGAAGAACTTCATTTCCTTCAGCAGCCTGTCTGCTTCTTTTCTAGTGCCACGATTGTTGCAAATGAAAGAGCCAATCTTCCCTTTGATTCTGAGTTGTTGCTTTTTCTTTAGTGACACGAAGTGAATATCATCAGAGTTTATCATCTGCCTTATGTACTCTAGGGTGAAAATTCTGACAGGCAGGTATTTGGGCAGCTTATATGGTGCCAACTCGCACCCATATACTCTAATCTCAGTGTGATTTTGGTATAAATACCAATCACCAATCTTTGTGTGATCCGAGAGATGAAGGATCCTCTGAAATTCACCATTTATCCTAGGCTTGGGCCTGCCGCTAAGCATACTTACCACTGGGTGGTAGAATTGATCGATGAACTCCTTGAAACTGAACTCCGTGGAGTTATGCCTGAGAAGGGAGGTCCATGCGATTACTGCCTGGGGTTTTCCATCTCCATCCATCTTCTGCATGGAAAAAGTAAATTTGTCCGCTTGAAAGAAAATGAAAAAGTATGACAGTATTGCAGAATACCTGAACATTCCTTCTGTGATGAAATTGACAAATTGTTCATGAATATTATTTGCCAGGAACGTGTTGAAGTTGAACTGGGTGGTGGGCTTCTCATCGGAGGAAAAAATAGATAAAAATCCCAGAATGGGTTCATCTACCCACTGATCTGAGTAATAACCCAACAAGGCGCATAAGGACGTGACGATCTGGTTTCCTTTGGTCGAAAACATGGAAGAAGGGTAAGGGGGATTTGTGGAGGGGAATTGAGCAGATGGTGGGAGGAAAAGCTCAAATATTTGAGCTCTTTGAGGAAAGGTCATTTTCTGGTATAATTCTGTGAGAATTTCAAGGCTGAAAGGTGATGCAGAGTCAGCCCGGGGGATTTGCATCATTTGGTCGATGGTTTCAAGCGTGATGAGGAATAGAATTTCTCCAGATGAGGAAACGATGGCTCTTTGCTCGGGAATGTAGTGGGCTTGGCACTTGAGGGAAAACTCTGGAAAAGGGTGAATCTGAGGAAAGAGATATAGGGGTAAGTTGGACTCCCAGAGTCCAATTTCGTCACTCTGGTCCAGGAAAACTTCCTTGAGCCACGACTGAAGGTCCGCAAAATCAAAATCGCACTTTGTATCTGCGATTCAGCGATCTTTGTCAACCAGTGGAATCCTGTCAAGGTCGACCGGAGGCAGGAGAAACGGATTCTCCTCTCCTTCTTCTTGTTTTGACTTTGGCGCCATCACTGCAACAATACCTACAAGAAAACAAAGTTAGCGGGGACAACTGTAGATGGGGGAAACCAACTGTAACGGAGGATAAAATGGTGTAAATTTCTCTGGTGCGATGAGTGGGTAAATGGTGAAGGAAAGAAGAGTGAGGATAGTTTTGAGTAAACGGGTGCCCGTTGGTCGCAGGGGACATGTCAGCTGGTTAACGGATAGGTTATCTAGTAATAAATGGCCAACGGATTACTTAGAGTGTGAGATGGCAGGTGACAGTGACTGAGGAATACTAATGTGTGAAGTGGCAGTTACCGATTGGGGTAAAAATCATGGTGAGGGGGCTTGCCATGAGTGAATGGGGGAGAAGGACTGACAGAAATTAAGGGATGTGACTCATTTAGAAAGGTGGATGGTGACGTCAAGAGGTGACGACGGTATGTCACTCAGTAGGAGGTGATGGGACTTGGGACTAGTAGATTGATGCCACGTATAGATAGGGGCCCGCCAGATAAGAGATTCCATTCTAGATCGGTCCAGACCCCCCCCCCCTCCATTAAAGATAGAAAGGTCGGGGGGTCCGGAAAAATCTGTTCATCGTAGATCTGGTTGCAATCATCCGGACCATTGATATATGAATGGAGCATAAGTGAGGGCGTGGAAAATACATGTGTGGAGAAACTTAGGATAAGTGCATTTCACAGGTTTTTTCCCAAGGCTTTTCATGTCTACACCACCAAGGGGTTAGCCAAACAACCTTTTAGGTATCCAAATCATGGTGTAACATTGATCATCAAGCTGGTTTTATTGAAGTAAAGACACTGGCCTATATTCTAACCTAGTTTCCTATGACAATTAACCCAGATTAGACTGTTGGGTTAAGAATTTACTCTACCCTGGGGCTATCTAACCAAGATTAGACAGTCTGGCCAGATTTATTCACTAATCTACCCTAGATCGCTTGGCTAAGATTGAACGGTTTAGCCAAGATTATTCACTAATCCTATCAACATCAATTTAAAAATAACTTGGCCATGCTTGAAAGGTATGGACCAAGTTACTATTATTGCATGGGGGTTTTATTGAAATTCTTTTATGCCCTCTTTTCTTTTTCTTTTCTTTTTCTTTTCTTTTCTTTTCTTTTCTTTTCTTTTCTTTTTCTTTTCTTTTCTTTCTTTTTTCTTTTCTTTTTCAAATTATTTGTAGAATGAAAAATCATTTGTCAACAAAAACAGTAGAGAGAGATAATATTCCATTCACCATTTGATACTATAACTTATAGGGTGATAACACCTGTGACAACAATCCTTAAATTGTTTTGATTCTAGATATGCACTCATTATTCTCCTTTAGGAGATATTCTTTTTTTGGTTCCTCTTGTTTTCTTATTCCAGACAAGTTAAGATCAAAGGAATATGTTTATCCCTCAGAGGGAGCCACTTGACTTAGAGGGATTCGAAACTATTTGAGAAAGAGGAAGAATAGTACCATCATTGGGGCAACCAATGCAATAATACATGATCAGAATCTTTCTATGATTCTATGGGCAGAAGCATGCATGGCACAGTATATGTTCAGAACAAGAGTCTTCACCAAACCTTGAAAAACATAACTCCAGAAGAATTCTTCACCAGAATTAATCTAATATTGAACATTTCAGGTTATTTGGGTGCCCAGTGTATTTTCATGTATCCAAAGAGAAGAAGTCCAAGATATGTCCTTTAGAAAGAAAGGATACATTGAATCTTCAAAGACATTCTAGATCGACATCCCTGGTCAAAATTAGATTGAGACAAGCAGAGACGTTGTCCTTGAAGAAGAGATAGTCTTTCAAATATCTAGAGAATCTCATATAGAGATTGACAGTAAGAAAATACCTTCTCCCCCTTTAGCAGTTCAGAGGAAGACAGGAATTATTCTAGTTGCTCAAGTTGATATGTTCAGAGATATTATAGTAGGGCGTAAAAGGCCTACCTAGACTCACTCTGCAAGAGTCATAGAAGCATACAATCCTCTCAAGGCACATCCCGAGAAATCAAAAGATATTTTCGATCTATCCTTCATTCATGAGCCACTTCATTGATGCTAAGCCTCATTTTCGTAGAGAAGAAACAAGAGAACAAGTATGGTAAGATGCCATAAATGAAGAACACTAGTGTATCTTAAAGAATGATGTAGAAGATATTATTCAGGGACCAGAAGCGAAGTCTGTGGTAACTTCCAAGTGGATCTATAAGATCAAGCATGCAACTAATGGAAGTGCCGAGAAAAACAAAACAATATCTATAGCCAGAGGTTTATCAAAAACAGAGGGAGTTGTCTATGATGAGACACTCGATCCAGTGAACCCGATACACTTCCATCCGTACTACCATCCATAAGTTGGAAACTATATCAGATAGATAGATTCTTGATGAGTTTGGATTTCAACAAGAGTGTTGTTGATCCAAACCTATATTATTACAGTGTTGGTGATGAGAGCCTGGTTTTGATGACTTATTTAGAAATCCTTGTTGAGTCAAGGAAAATATACAGTGAAAATATTAAATAAGTTCAGTATGAAAAATCCATCGTGATGGATTTAAAGAAAAATATTGATGATGATTCAGACGCGATTGATCCACAGTTGATTGGATCACTGATGTATCTTGTTAACACTAGACTTGATTCATGCCATGCAGTGAATCTACTTAGTGATTTCATGAGTCAACCGAGACAGATTCACTAGACAATAGCAAAACATGTATTGAGATATATACGAGGCATAATTGGATATGGCCTAAGATATGACTCCAGTGTGAACCTGAGTTTGCAGGATATGTCGATTTACATTCAGAAGAAAGTACAACGTAACGGAAGAGCACATCCAGTTCTTCTTCTTCCATGAATTTTTCCATGGTTTCCTGATGCAGTAGGAAACAAAACTATGTGGTCTTGAGTACCACAGAGGCAGAGTATATAGCATCGAGTGTGAAAAGAAATGTGGCTTCACAAGCTTTTGACAGATTTACTTGACCATGAGATAGATTATATGATGATAACCAAGAGCCGTGTGTAAAGCTCCTCCACATGGAAAATGCATATTCAATAGGTTCCTCCACATGGAAAATGCATCATTACCATCTTGAACTTCGGAAAGCATCTCATTTGTTACTAAAATTTTGATCAGTGCAGGAGGCTCTTGATTCTTAACATCATACTTTTCTTGGACATCTACATCAATTTTCTTTAGGAGTTCTTTTCCCAATACAAGTATGTCAAACCATTTGTATTCAAATATGTCAAGCATATTTAAATTTTTTCCATCCAACATTATATGAGATAAATTAGCCATCTTTATAAGGTAAGTACACTACATAAATATGAAATTTGAATTTACTCCTCTAATTGTGTCCCAAACTCTAAACCTCAAAGCACTTTCTATCAACAAACAACCACAAGCTACTCAAGTTTGAAAAAATATCTATGCCCGAAAAATCATGTAATAACTCTTCTCGACTTCAAAAGTTAGTTTCTAAGACCTAGATGCATAAACCCTTGTCAAAATCGGTTTCTTCAAAAGTAATGTCAATACATGATCATCAATCATAAAACTTACCACTTTATCTGATGGCTATGGTTGATTCTCACTAATACTCACCTAGATATTCGTTACATTGTTGGCTTGGTTTTTTATTCATGTAGAACTAGAGAATTCACCATTAGAGAGCAACTAAGTGAATTTTGAGATATATTAAGGGTATTTATTCACTTGACATTATAAATTCTAATGGTGCTTTGATTAAATACATTGACTTTGACTGAGAAATGGATGTGGATGATAGGAAGTCTACTTTATTTCTTTATCACTCTTATTCTAGAGAAATCATGTGACAAAGTAAGAAACAAGTCACTATTACACTTTCTATCAATAAGGTAGAGTATAGGGGTGGGATTACTATTGGTCAAGGAGTATTTTTGGAATCATGTGGTCCTTGGTGAGTTGGATTTTCCACAACAACGACCCATAGTTCTAAAATGTGATAATCAAAGTGTTATCCAATTGACTAAGAATCATCTTTTACATACATACATGAAGCACATTAGGGTGCATCATCACCATACTCGATAGTGAATTCATGATTTTGTTGTTCCGATGGAGTATTGCAAATTAGAGTGTCAAATGCTCACATTTTTACAAAGACCTTCATTGAATCCAAGTTCATCAAATTTAGAGAGAGACTAGGACTCAAGGAAGTTCATCAAATTATGGTGGGATGATTTTTCACTACCATCTTGTCATGTAAATTTTTCATGAAGTAAACATTAAGGGGGATGTCACTAATAATGGTTTTACTTATAACATTACTAATAATAACGAGGCATCATTTATTTATTTCTTTAGCACAATGCTCTTGTGCTAGTTATCCCTCATCAATTATAAGATTCTTTGCAACTTCTTGCTTGTTGTATTCTCCGTGACTCACTATGTTTAGTGGTCAATAACTTCCACTCTTAGGGTTAGGAGTGTAACTCCTATTTTCCTATATTCATCTTGAATTTACAAGTTCCATAAGTATCTATCTCACTACTCTAAGAACCAATACTATATTTTAACATAGTTACTTACTTGACGAGAATTATGACCTCAAAACGAGAACTCTAGCTCTTCAAACCCATATTTTTGGGCTAAAAACATCAAAATCAGCCTTCATTTTGAAAAATGGTGCGACTAGTAACTCCTTTTTTTTAGTTTAAAATTACCACTTTTTGAAATTGTGGCCTTAACAACCTCATAATGTTTCTAGAGAAAAGATTGAAATCAACCCCCAAATAAAAAATTGGCACAAAGAGAAGCACCTTTTTTTTTCCAAGGTCAAAATTACAACTTCTTTGAAACTATGGCCTTAACAACCTATATCGTTAAAACCAAAACTTTAAAATCAACCCCAGAATTGAAAAGTGGCCACCAAAGTCAAAATTACAACTTCTATGAAATTCATAGCCTTAAAAATCGATACACTTCCAACTGAAATCTTAAAATCAACCATCGAATTGAAAAGAAGTGCTACCAATAGTAGCACCCCATTTTTTCCAGTCTTAAAATTAGAACAATTTTGAAACTATGGCCTAAAAATGCAATGCAATTGCAAATAAAATAATAAAAAATATGGCAAAACCCCCAAAGATGGAAAAAATAAAAAAGAGAAGAAAAACGAAGAGATAATAAAAAAAGAGAGAGAGAGAGAGAGAGAAAGACTCAAAACAAGGAGAAAAAACATGTTTCGTTTTAATAAATAAAAAATTAAGATAAATTTAAGAAACAAAAATTAAAAACAAAATAATATTTTCTTAAATATCTTTTCTCCTTTTAATTAAAATGATTAAAAAAAAATTGAAAACCAAAAACAATGTAAAATACAATTTAAACGCCCAAAGGGATTGGATCCAATGGTGGAAAGTGAGGACTATTTCACCGTTGGTCAAGGTTCAATTCTCATGAGGGCTTTACCTGGAGCCATGGGGACACCTTGAGGTAGTGGTCGAACTTGCGGTTGTGCCCAGAGATACCATATTAAATGGTATCGTGACCTGTGCACACATAAGTGGATCAGGGATGATTTTAAGGATGGAAATTTATTTTAAAATGTAGAAAACTTGGTAAATCTTACTAATCCTTCATATGCCAACTATAAATGTTTGGCGATATTTTTTGTAATATATTCAAATTTTTAAGGATTTTATATAGTTTGTATAAATTTTTGGCGATTTTTAAGGTAAAATAATTTTATCCTATAGAATTTGGGCGAATAATTTTTAGAATAGCGAATCTTTTTTTGGGAAAAACCTTGGAAAATTATCCCATGAGCGAAATTTAGCCCCTAAAATCATCCCTGAAGTGGATCAAAGCCAACCCCCATGTCCTTCAAATTCATCCCAAAGGGGTTGGATCCAATGGTGGAAAGGGAGGATTTTTTCACAGTTGGGCAAGGTTCAATTCTCATGAGGTCTTTACCTGGAGCCATGGGGACACCTTGAGGTAGTGGTCGAACATGTGGTTACACCTGGAGATACCATATTAAATGGTATCGTGAGCCATGCACACATAAGTGGATCAAATCCCACCCCCATGTCCTTCAAATTTTATCCCAAAGGGGTTGGATCCAATGGTGGAAAGTGAGGAGTATTTCACAGTTGGGCAAGGTTCAATTCTCATGAGGGCTTTACTTGGATCCATGGGGACACCTTGAGGTAGTGGTCGAACGTGTGGTTGCACCCAGAGATACCATATTAAATGGTGTCATGACCCGTGCACACATAAGTGGATCAAATCCCACCCCCATGTCCTTCAAATTATTAAGCCCAAAGGGGTTGGATCCAATGGTGGAAAGTGAGGAGTTTTTCACAGTTGGGCAAGGTTCAATTCTCATGAGGGCTTTACCTGGAGCCATGGGGACACCTTGAGGTAGTGGTCGAATGTGTGGTTGCACCCAAAGATACCATATTAAATGGTATCGTGACACATGCACACATAAGTGGATCAAATCCCAGCCCCATGTCCTTCAAATTTTTAAGTCCAAAGGGGTTGGATCTAATGGTGGAAAGTGAAGATTTTTTCACAGTTGGGCAAGGTTCAATTCTCGTGAGGGCTTTACCTGGAGCCATTGGGACACCTTGAGGTAGTGGTCGAATATGTGTTTGCACCCAGAGATACCATATCGTGACCCGTGCACACATAAGTGGATCAAATCCCACCCCCATGTCCTTCAAATTTTTAAGCCCAAAGGGATTGGATCTAATGGTGGAAAGAGGATATTTTTTCACAGTTTGGGCAAGGTTCAATTGTCGTGAGGGATTTACCTGGAGCCATGGGGACACCTTGAGGTAGTGGTCGAACATGCGGTTGCACCCAGAGATACCATATTAAATGGTATTGTGACCTGTGCACACATAAGTGGATCAAATCCCACCCCCATGTCCTTCAAATTTTTTCTCAAAGGGGTTGGATCCAATGGTGGAAAGCAAGGAGTTTTTCAATTCTCGTGAGGGATTTACTTGGAGCCATGGGGACACCTTGAGGTAGTGGTCGAACGTGTGGTTGCACCTAGAGATACCATATTAAATGGTATCATGACCCATTCACACATAAGTGGATCAAAGCCCACCCCCATGTCCTTCAAATTTTTCTCCCAAAGGGGTTGGATCCAATGGTGGAAAGCGAGGAGTTTTTCACAGTTGGGCAAGGTTCAATTATCGTGAGGGATTTACCTGGAGCCATGGGGACACCTTGAGGTAGTGGTCAAACATGTGGTTGCACCCAGAGATACCATATTAAATGGTATTGTGACCCATGCACACATAAGTGGATCAAAACCCACCCCCATATCCTTCAAATTTTGGCCCAAAGGGGTTGGATCCAATGGTGGAAAGCAAGGATTTTTTCACAATTGGCCAAGGTTCAATTACCATGAGGGATTTACCTGGAGCCATGGGGACACCTTGAGGTAGTGGTCGAAAATGTGGTTGCACCCAGAGATACCATA
>CBVK0103609129.1:0-29324 GCA_900067695.1 Picea abies | reverse complement strand
TCCCTCCCTCCACCTCCCTCCCTCACTTGCTCTCTCCCTCTCTCCCCTACTCCTCCCTTTCCCTCCCCTCCCCTTTCCCCCTTCTCCCCCCTCTCCCAGTCGCTCCTCCTCTCTCCCTCTCTCCCTATCCCTCTCCCCATCCCTCACTCTCTCTCAATGTCCAAACAAATCCCCATTAGAATGGTTAGTAAATAATATTTTATTTTTCAAAACATATTGTAAAGTTAACTTTGATGTGAAATATCATTAGCCAAATATGGAATCCTAGATTTAAATTTGGCTCTTCGGTTTCAATATTGGTAAGCATCTAGTTTCTTTGACATCTACACTAAGAGATGATCATTCAAGTGTACACATTAGAAACTTGGGGGGTTGAGCTCGAGACATAAGAAAATTATTCCAAAGCCAAGCTCATTGTACCATGTTCAAGAAATTGAACTTGACAATTATCTATTATAACATTCATTCGACATTTGCAAACTCTAAATAGAATGATGAAGGGTGTCATGTGATATCTCTGCAAACCAATCTCCACTAGAATTGGAAGAGTTGAAAATATACAATAGCTTTGTTGTATCTGTTGGAATGAAAATGCAAAGGCATTATATGAATCTAAGGAATGATTGTTGGGTATGTGTTATATTCTTTGCACGACTGTGGGCCCCCCTATTAGGGTGCATCTAAGTGGCGCATGGTATTTCAGCCCGTGGTTTTCTAATTCTGGCTAAGGAATTAATGTTGTAATATAATCTAAGTCAATGGATTAGGGGTTTTATGGATACCGTTGGATCCTATATATTGTATTATAAACAATGAAGTTGCATCATGAATATAATTAGAGGTGAGGCTCTAAAACATGTTGGTTTTCCTGGTTGGGTTTCCAAGGTAAAATCTCTGTGTATATGTGTTATTGCAATTGTTTTATTTTCTATGTTAAGGATATGTGTGTGCATTGCATTATTGTAAAAGGTTTAAACTTAAAATGATGCTTATTCTAAACTATAGAAGTTTGTTAATATTAATCTACTACGTAAAGGCAGTGAGGAGGAAAAAAGTTTACTGGAAAATACTAATGAAAGTAGTGCCAATAAAAGGGCACATCCACTTGGGAGAATTTTGTGTATGGGGTTTTCGAGGTGATTATCCTAGATTAAGACACTAACTAAGTTACTTAATCTTGAATTCCATACTCCAATTGAAATGGAAATTTTCCCCATTAAGATTGCAATAGTGCCACTAAGTAACATAGACTTTGAACAATTTGTGGTATTAACTTCATGCTAGTACATCTTCACTAACCCATGAAAATGAAATGAAACTCAAGGATATAAAATTCTACATGAAACAAATATGTGAAAAAAGTTGCATCAAAAGATTATCAAGTTTTTAAAAGCATTATTTCTCATCATTATTTCAAGGATATCAATAGAAAGAAAAAACATTAACATAAACATATTAGAAACAATTTCAAATATCAATCAAACAAATAGTGATGATGAAATGCATACAATTTACCACCAAAGTAGCGCATACCTCTGTGCGCATATGTTGATAGATTGATTAATTATGTGTAAAAACAATGGTTAATAGAAGAAATAGATCAGAAAGAAACAAACAAGAAATTGTATTCTAGATAGTAAAGAATAAAAGAACTAGGAAGAGAGTTTTACAAAAGACAATGTTGGTTTTGGAGCTCTCTAGAAGAGGGTCTATGTGTCCTTACATATGAAGCTTCCCAACACTTGTTGCAAGCTTAAATAATTTTATGAGGTTATGTATTTCAGAGCATATTTTCTATTCAGGGAATTTGTTACAAATACAATGATTTAGGATTTTGGTTTGATAAACCAACACTATAGACATGATGTAATAATCAATTAATTACAATTAAAATGAAGCTTGAATGTAGCTTTAAATGAAAAATATATATGTGTGTGTGTGTGTGTGTGTGTAGTTCATATCTCTTTGCATTTTAAAAAAAATTGAAAAAATAAATTTACCAAAACTTTGGAAAAGGTAATTGCATTAAAAAATAAATAAACAATCGTATTAAAAACAAATCACTTGCTTGGTTGTGGATAGTTTATGTGATTGCAATTCACACAATGCAAGGCAAAACAATTAAGATATTTATTTATTCCTAAGGTGAAGAATAATACCAATTATACATAAAACTTGAGCATTGCTTTAAAATAAAAATAATAAATTACATGCTATAAATTGTATTTATTCCTAAAGTGAAGAATAATAATATATACCAATTATACATAAACACTTGAGCATTGCTTTAAATTCAAATGGTAAGTTGCATGTCATAACATTAAAAGATTGTTATCAAATAAGCATATTCAATTTTATGAATAATAATGATCGATGAAACTTTGTGAACATAATAATCTATAGTGATCATGTAGACCCTGGCAATTTAGATATTTGCTCAATGTATACTATTATATTATTAATTACTCCAAATTATGGTTCATATTCCCTTGTGTAATAATAATAAGTGTTCCTAGTTCTATGTAGTAGGTCATCCTAGCTACAAGGAATAAATGCAATATTGTTGTTTCATTTAACAACCTTATGTGTATTTCAATGTATATTATTATATTATTAATTACTCCAAATTATGGTTCATATTCCCTTGTGTAATAATAATAATAAGTGTTCCTAGTTCTATGTAGTAGGTCATCATAGCTACAAGGAATAAATGCGACATTGGTGTTTCATTTAACAATCTTATGTGTATTGCAAGGTCACTATAGATAATCTATCTATCTTAGAGGATGGTACTTTGTTTTTTGTAATTATACATTTCTAAACATTCTCTTTAAAATTCTTATTACTTTTTCTAATAAAAATTACAATTATTAACATAAAGGGCAAAGGTATTTTTTTAACAATTCTCATTGATATATTGTATAATTATTAATTGCTATTTAATGTATAGAGTGTTGTTATATACAACAATAATTCATTGATGGGAAATTCTTCCCTCTTGAATGATTCTTATTTCTTTTGTGAAGGATAAACAATTCTATGCAATTTATGTTGATTTCATTGAAGTAGAAATTAGTTTGTTGTGTATGCAGAAATTTTGTACATTTTGTAGGTGGAGACTTGTTAGATTTTATTCGATACAAAACTTTCTTTGACTATTAATTAGTCATATGTATGTAACTTCACAAAAAAGGGTTATGTGTGCAACCTCTAATGACATTGTCAAAGTATAATCAAAATTTAAACCTTGGATTGGTGTATGCAAAAACCCCTAATATAAACAAATGCATGGAAAAATAGCAGAAATACTTTATAAAAAAGACATAATGCACAATGCCTAAGCATAAAAGACATAGTGAAATGATAATTAGCACCAAGATAACATATGGAGGTGGATCATTATGACCATTTAGAGATATCCCCCAACCCGTGATATGTAGTTCATCCTCAACCATGATGTTTCCCAACCATAATTAACTAGATCAAGAAGATTGGTAACTTCATAGATAGACAAAAAAAAAATGTGTTGTTAATTCGTCATTCTGCAATTATGGAGGAGGCCAATTATTCTTTTTCTCATTCCTCTCACAAAATTATCATCCTACCATATGGTGAAGCCTACCAACGTCATGTTGAAATCACATTAATAGGTTGGTGAAGTTCCAAATGCCTATATGTAGCTTCAAATACTTGTATGTGATGTTCGAATATAGGTTTTGCATGGATCAAAGATTTGTCATAACAAGTAAAATACCATGAAGGTTATTTCTCACTAAAGATAATTTAATTGTGTTTCTTCCACAATATTAAAAAAATAACTCCAACACGAATGAGCATCCATTAGCAAATTGAAACTCTAAGGCTCAAGGAAGGCATTCCCCTAATAAGGATGCCTTCTAGGTTATGGAAGTTAGGTCGTATTGACTAATTACAACCTAGGCATGTGCATACTTCCCTAAGGGACAAGAAGAAGAAATGTTTCAATCTTTTGGCGTGTCCATGTTGAGGATAGAGTACATTATTTAAGCTCTATTATGTGAATCTTTTTCAAATAGGTAAAACTCCAATAACTACTAATGAAATAATTAAATATTTCCTAGGTTCTAACACTAGTTTCCATTAGTTTCACGGCGAGAACAATCAAGTTCTCAACTTGGATATAAGGTACCAATATTTATTCCATGAACCATCCAAATTAGGTATGGGGATAAGTCAATTATATCCATCTACAAGAATATATTTTCTTCTGAGGTATATTTTATTTTCAATTTTAAAATATTCTAGTGTTGTTGTTGATGTAATTGGTGTTATATTTTGATTTTATTTTTTTTTAATTTCATTATTAATTAAGAGGTATCGTTTTAGTGAAATCAATTAGGATTTTATTACTTAAAATATTTTTTTTCAAGCCATATACGTAGAAAATCTTGGAGGATAAACATAAAACTATGTTCAGGTGATTTTTAAAAATAAAACTTTTATTTTTTGCAAGTTTCCTATAAACATAATAATCTGAGCATTTTATTTTTAAAAATTTGAAAAATATATATTAAAATTTATCACTATGATTTTGTAGTGGATAATGAAATTAGTAGTCCTTGCTACAACAATAAAAAAGTATAGCATTAGTTGAGCAATATTTCATTGTTGGTGCATGAAATTTTTTGGAATGTTTCTAATGTTTTTAAAAAATTCATGTAATTAAGGAATTGTAATGAAAGTGGAAAATCTTTTTTAAGAATTTTGAAATGGGTTGATTGTATTTTTCATTGATTTAATGGGATGGTACTATTTTTCCATTGATCGAGTGGGGTCATTCTATTTGGTGATTAGTGCAAGCTATTTATTTTGATATATATAGAAAAAAATGAAGAAAAACAAAATTAAAATCACAATTTGTTCTTGGTTGCAGAGGGAGTAACAACATTAATCATTAACGCAATCAACGCACATGATATTCATTGTCATCATCATACAACCACCTCACCACTCCTTTCTTGTCTTCTTATAAAAGGTACTCAAAATGCATATTTTCTAGCAAACCCCCATTAGACTTTGGCAATATAAATCCACTTCACACCTATCTAGTGAAAAACACACTTTTTTTAGGGTAGAGATTGATTCCAAGACGCCAAAATCCCCTAGGGAAATCAATAATTGTGAGGAAATCTCATTTTTGGAATGGAACTATGATTCACCACCAAATTGCAATCGAAGATCTATAAAAAAAACACATCAAAAAGTTGTGAGTTTTAAGTAGCCTTTATCCTATAAAGAATCTTCCCTCTCATCTTCCCTATGTCGTTCTCATCCATAAAAAGGTTTACAACAATTTCAATTTTATTGAATAGTCTTGGACTTCATTTGAAAAAAATTCAAGGCTTTGTGTTTAATCTCTCAACCCATGTGCAATATATTTCTCAATATGTTATGATAAAGAAAATCCATTGGTGCAAGTTGTAGGAATTTTTATAGGAGGGGAAGTAGATTTTGTTCTTCTGGTGGGGATAGCTGCTTTTTTATTTTAGGGAGTTTCATCAACATGGACACCACCTCCATATCATACATCTAGAAGCTAGTGATGTGTATTTCCCATATACAAGCTAGTGAAATGGATTTCCCATAGAGAATCATAAGTGAAACAAAGATAGATTAATTAATTCCAAAGCTTCATACTCACCAATAGAAGTTGAAAAACTAAAATTCAATTCCATTCAAAAACATATGTATTCAAAAAAACCCCACATGGAGATATAGAAGAGTTGATCGTTGAACATAAATAAATACCAACTTAGCACCAAAAACAAAGCCTAGAAAGGAAATGACTTTAAAGTAGAATATACACAACCAAATTGGGAAATCGCTATGATATTAGACGCAACCCAAACACTAGTGATGCTTTATAGAGCCTATTATCTAACATACAAAGGACAATGTTATTGCCAGACATAATTTACTTGTGTAAATTCTTACAAAGTCATAAATGGAATACTTCAAACTCATGGTCAACCTTCACTTGGAACTTTGTAATTGAATACTTCAAAATTGCATAGTTGAACTTCACATGGAACTTTGTAATTCAGTACTTCAAATCTCAAATCGAATACTTTGATTACATACTTGAAAAAACTCAGTGCTTCATGTTAAAATATTGTGTAACTGCAAAGAATATTCTTATCCCCTTTTGTGGATAAAGATAAAATATATTTATTATTGATTAGATCAATCCCCTTTTGCAGATTGATCATGTCGGGTATTGTAAAAGACCAAATCCCCTTTTGCGGATTGGTCAAACCCTAATTGTAATAGGTTAAATGAAAAGTCGGCCCCAGAATATATTCAAGTGGTTATAACCACCCAGAATGAGAAGTCAGCCCAACCAGAATATATTAAAGTGGTTATAACCACCTAGAATGAGAAGTCAGCCCAGCCAGTGAAAAGACACCTCAATTCACACGTGCTAGATTATATAAATAAGAGAGGCTAGCGCCTCATTTGGACACACACTCACTTGTTCATCAGAGTGCAATTTTGGAGCTGCAATTGGAGAAGAAGGAAGAGAAAGAGAGAGGCACATCTTTGGGAGAGGAATTTCTGTATTGCTTGGTTCAATATTGTCTTGGCATTGTATTGGCTATCTATATTAAAGAAGTTTTGTTGGGTTTTCTTCCCCTTGAGGGTTTCCCAGGATAAATGCTTGTGTACTCTTGTGATTGTGTTTCTCTTAGTGATCTTATCTATGCTATTGTTATCTAGTAAATTGAAAGTAACCTAATAATAGAAAAAAATTTAACATGGTATCAGAGCTAAGCTAAAGAGAGCATCTTTCACAAGAAAAATAAAAACGTCATTGTTGTCGTACATGCAAATTAAGGTTTTTTATTGAAGAAGAATTTCAGCCCCCAAATCCATCTAGAAAGGTGCACCCTACCTCAAGGAACATTTTGGCATCCTCGGTGCATTTTTTCAGTGGCTAGATCTCCCAGAAAGTGAAACCCTAGTTTTCATAAAGTACCAAAAAACTAGAAGTACCAGTGTACCAAAAGTACCAGAAAACCAGAAGTACCAGAAAACTAGAAGTACCAGTGTACCAGAAGTACCAGAAAACCAGAAGAAGCAGTCCAGAAATCCACAGATCAAGTTTGTAGGGGTAAAATTTGGATTTTCAGAAATTTGACTGTACTAGCGTACTCACCTCAGTCCAACACATCTTTTGGTGAGTTCAGTTTTCAGATCCCGGCATGAGGGTAGAAGACAAGTTGGAAGGATCTAGAAACTTCAGATCTTGGAAGCATAGGTTGCAGATGATTCTAGACGAGAATGATCTCCTAGAACATGTTACAGTAGGTGTACCGGAACTAGAGGAAGAAAAGAAAAAGACCAAGCATAAGAAGAATGAAAAGAAAGCAAAGAGAATCATGTCAGATTCAGTAAAGGACCACTTGATCCCTCATATATCTGAACTACAAATAGCAAGGAAAATGTATGAATCACTTAGCAGGTTATATGAAAGCAAAGACATTAGCCAGAATCTTTCCTTAAGAAATCATCTTCCTAATATGAATATGGAAAACTTGGAATCTATCACTTCCTATCTTATGAGAGTTTCTTAGATTAGAGATCAACGTGCAGCTATTAGAGATGTCATTACTGAAAAAGATCTTGTAACCACAACCCTGAATGGGTTTCCAACATTTTGGATTCCTTTTGTACAAGGAGTGTGTGCAAGAAGCAAGTTACCCAAGTTTGATAAGTTATGGGCAGATTGCACACATGAAGAATCCAGACTTGCAGACCAACAAACGAGATTAACTGTTAATGAAGAGGAAGCTCTTACAGCTCAAAAGAACAAAAGAAGTTCCTTCAGGAAGAACAATAAAGAAGATAACTTCGTAAGAGTTCCAGATAAGAAGAAAGATGTTTCAAAGATTAGATGCTACAACTGTCAAAAGTTGGGACACTTTTCCTATGACTATCTTCGAGGAAAACGAAAAAGAAAGTATCAAGCACATGTGGCAGAAGAAGAGGAATATCCTCCCTCAAACACAACTTTAGAAAAAATTAAGGATTATGTACTTTAAGTTGAAGATAGTTGATCTGAAGAAAGATAGCAAATGGTGGAGTCTGTGAAGCCTCCCCACACAAAAACAAAAGATAAGTATTCATGTTTATTTTTAGTATCTTGTTTACTTTAATACTTTATCATTACAAGTTAGTTTTTTTTTTGTGAGAATGTTAATTAACCTCGTTTTATTTTAGTGTCTATGCAGACTTATGAAGGAAGCATTAAAGAAAAGGATAAAGAAAGAGATAAAATATTTATTTCAGCTATGATCACTCATGAGAGTGACAAAGAAAGCATATTGTAAGTAAGTTTACAAGTCTCAGAAGAAAGAACTTATGTCGTGACTTGCAAAAGTTAGACAACATGAGAAGGACATATGATATGGTGACAATCAGTGAAGACCAGACAATATCCAGTATTTATATAGGAGTAGGAGGCTCCTAAAGATGCAGAACATAAATGTTCAAGATGAAGAAAAAGATGGATACTCAGATATAGTTGATGAGATACAGGTAACTACAGGTTGCTCTAGTATCGTTCTTATAGATGCAGAAGGAGCGGGTTGATCCAGTATGAAGTCGGAAAGAAATGTTCAAACTCAAGAAGGCACCCAGGATATTACAAAAGATAACTTCAAGAATGATGATTAGAAGCTATTAGTTTGGTGCAAGAGGGAGCTATGTCTCTAGGTTCGAAATGGAGGATCGTGATTTGATGTAGTTATGAAAGTAGATGGATGGTGCCCAGATATTTTGATCAAGATGAAATTTATCCAGTAGATGGATGGTTCCCAACAGATGGGTAGCATGGTATTATACCATGAAAATATTTTGGACCACAAGAGATTTTTTCAGATCCCATAGCTAGACCTTTGTAGACAAGGAATGAGAAATCCCATAGGTAGACATTCATAGAGAAGGAGAAAGAGAAGATACCTTCATAGAGAAGGAAGAGACCTTCGTAGAGAAGGGGAATGAGAAATTTGCCAAGGTTGGCCTCTGTCCAAGTGTTGAGTTTTGTATACTCTAGGGACATGCTAGAATACCCTCATAGAGAGGGGTATGACCACCCTCGTAGAGAGGAATGTGGATGTTTCTCCAAGGGGCAGCGGAAATATACTCTCCTCTGGACAAGGATTGAGTAGCTGGAACACAAACCTTGACCATGTGGAATGGTTAGTTGGCTCTTGAGGTTTGTGTCGTGATCCTGTGTGGATCATGGAAATGGAGTCTAGTCTTTCCCAGGCTAGCATCTTAGCTTCTCTAGTTCATGTGGGATGACTAGAAGTGAAGCTATGGTAGTAGTCCTCCCCAGTGGATGGGAGAGATAGATGACTACAAGAGAAGGGAGAACATAAAAGGAATGGAAAAACTCATAGAATATCTTCTGCGTGAAGATAAGAAAGAGTATCTTCTGCATGAAGATGAAAGAAAGAAAGAGTATCTTCTATGCGAAGATAAAGAGAACAAAACTTCTGATGATTTATAGATATGCCAGTCAGTGATCATGATGCCAGATGACCAAGTGGATTATATTGATGCCTCCTATTATCCAATTGATGATGTTACCCAGTTGATGATGTTTCCCAGTTGATGATGTTATCAAGTTGATGATGTTGCCCAGTTGATAGTGTTATCCAGTGGATGCTGCTACCTAGTTGATGTTGACATCCAGTGACCTGTCAAAAGATAAAGAATATCCTTCTTGTTAAGAGGGAGTGTTAAAATATTGTGTAACTGCAAAGAATATTCTTATCCCCTTTTGCGGATAAAGATAAAATATATTTATTATTGATTAGATCAATCCCCTTTTGCAGATTGATCATGTCGGGTATTGTAAATGACCAAAACCCCTTTTCTTGATTGGTCAAACCCTAATTGTAATAGGCTAAATGAAAATTCAGCCCCAAAATATATTAAAGTGGTTATAACCACCCAGAATGAGAAGTCGGCCCAGCCAGAATATATTAAAGTGGTTATAACCATCCAGAATGAGAAGTTGGCCCAGCCAGTGAAAAGACACCCCAGTTCACATGTGCCATATTGTATAAGTAAGAGAGGCTAGCACCTCATTTGGACACACACTCACTTGTTCATTAGAGCGCAAGTTTGGAGCTACAGTTGGAGAAGAAGGAAGAGAGAGAGAGGTGCATCTCTGGGAGAGGAATTTCTGTATTGCTTGGTTCATTGACTTGGCATTGTATTGGCTATCTATATTAAGGAAGTTTTGTTGGGTTTTCTTCCCCTTGAGGGTTTCCCAGGATAAATGCTTGTGTACTCTTGTGATTGTGTTTCTCTCAGTGATCCTATCTATGCTATTGTTATCTAGTAAATTGAAAGTAACCTAATAATAGCAGAAACTTTAACACTTCAAATTTCAAATAGAATACTTTGATTACATACTTGAAAAAGATAGTCAAAAACCTTGAATCATGATAAATAACTTCACCAAATAATATAATCTTCAATAAATTTTCAAAGTCCAGTTTTCATGAATAGTTTAATACCCCAGTTTAACCGAATCTTGATTGCCTCACCAAAATTAGTTTTGGTATGAATTTCTCATAGCTCTTCCAAGTTATTGAAGCTTAAGAAGAGTTGTTGCTACAATAAACTTAAATTTATGAAGCATAGGATAAACTTTGATGAAGAAAATATTTTCTAGTAGTGTGTTTGCTATAGGATCAACTTTGATGAAAATTATATTTGCTAGTTGCATGTTTCATTAGTGAACACAACCATTTCTTTGGTTCATAAAAGTCATGCTTCTGTCAAATACCTTTCAAACATGATCAATGTTGGGTTTCATAATCATCCTTATCATATGTTTATTATAATTAATTGTTGAACATCATATTTCTTTGGTTCATAAAAGTCATGCTTCTGTCAAATACTTTTCAAGGATGAGCAATGTTGGGTTTCATAATCATCCTTATCATATGTTTATTATAATTAATTGTTGAGCATCATATAGTAGTTTGAAATTAAAATAGTATGTTGGGTTTCATAATCATCCTTATCATGTGTTTATTATAATTAATTGTTGAACATCATATTTCTTTGGTTCATAAAATTCATGCTTCTGGCAAATACCTTTCAAGGATGATCAATGTTGGGTTTCATAATCATCATTATCATATGTTTATTATAATTAATTGTTGAGCATTATATTTATTTGGATTAGTATGTATACAAAGCTTCAAGTCAGCTATAAATTTGAAATTACATTATTTGTTAAGAATATAAGTGAGAAGATACAAATATTAGAATACAAAAACCACAATCTACTTAAAATTCACTATACCAGTTTCAAATATTTTCGAGGTTTACAATTAAAAACACATTCTAACCCATTAAATACCCCTTTAACTTCATAAAACTAATGGTTTAGGATTTGGAAAATATTATCCTCCTTAAACATAACTTTTAATAAGACTTTGAAGATGAAAATTTGTGTTATGATAAAAAAGAAATGAGTATAGTAAGGGAAACATAAATTCTCAAGTTTTGCCACACCAATGTTTTAAGCTTTTTTAAATATATAAGAAAAATAAATTTTTAAAAATTAAAAATTTGCAAATAATTTAAAGTTTTACAAATACATGCACAAAGAGATATTATTTTTATATTCATAAAAAAAAATTGAGCCATACTCAATAACATGATTTGTATTCATGACAAAAAGCCTACAATAATGCATATATAAAAATAAAAATGGTATTTGTTCAATTCATAAATGATAAATCAGTTCACAAAGTAGACTAATATTTGGGTTACATTTCATTCGTTGACTCTTTTGTAGTGAAAAATCCAGAGCCAGTTCCTTGACCAAAATCAATAATAGAAAGACTACAACCTTCTAACATATCTTATGCATTATCCTACAAGCTACAATACCTCCAAAGGAAACTTATTATCACCATCATCTTTAAAACCGCCATAATCTCATGTCCTAGTGGATGGTCCAAAAAGGTAGTATGCTTGTTTTTTATAGAAGGAAAACCTTTGAGTGAACATACCTCAAATCAATCTTGATCCTTTATCTAGGCAAGGTGAATCTTTTTCATTGAATGGATGATGAATACAGAAATGTACATAATTTTTCTAAATTTAAAATAAAAGATTTAAACTATATTTAGATATCAATAGCTAGAAGTCAAGGCAAAGGAATATTGATTCCATACTACTCCTAAAATTCCATAGGCCTAAGTTTAGTCTTGTTATATGCAGTTATGATTTTCAAAGTGGTCGTTAGATCTCAATTATTTGTACAATTCAACTCGTATTGTGATCATCGTGATTTTCACAAATGTTCATAAAGACACTCCACTTTTTCATAGCATCTTCATCCTATCTTTGGTTTCTTATGAACTACAACAAAGGGAAGGTGTAAGCAACCCTGGTTTTTTTGCACATTGCAAAAGTTGCGACACTTCATATTTCCTATAGATTTCCATAAATGTTGCATAATCAATAATGAAGCTTTTGCAAGGTTTTTCCTCCATTTATTCTCTTCCCAACCCATGCAATCTTATTGATATCTTTCAACAAATGGTTCATAAATGAACAATGCAAGGAATTTAAAATATAGTTGGATACTCATCCTCAATCAAACGCCTTACAAGTATGTTATTGGTCGCACTATCTATCACAATCTAAATCATATTTAGTGGCAATCTAAATCATATTTAGTGGAAAACCTTTTTAATAGACTCTTTGAAGAGGCCCATCAATATGGACTGCTATCACACAAACTTGAACCCCTTAGTGCAAAACCCTCACAAGGTACTAAGCTTGAGTGTAACTCGAAATAGTTGCCACTATCACCTCAATGACTACATCCCTCACTTTAGGTTGGATGATCCAACATAAAAGGGGCTTCCCTAATAACAACCACGTTCCCTAAGGAAAAGAGTCTAAGGTGGCCTACATTACTATGTCTTCGAACTAACTATATATGCTATTCCAAATTTAATTAGGTTGATTCTTTATGGTCAAGTTCAAATCTGATCATGATGTTCAATTGAAGCTAGTTTGGGGGTTATGAAGTATTTCTTGAGTGTTTTAGTTCCCTTAACTTCCATATTTGAAATAAATTTAATGTTGTTTTCTTAACTTGTCTAAAAAGAAGAATAAAATTGCAATAACAGTCAAGTAAAGAAGAATAAAATTGCAATAACAACCAAGTAAAGAAGAATAAAATTGCAATAACAGCCAAGTAAATTACAACAGTGTGTTTAGCCTCGAATTAAGATGTGAATTGAAGTGACATCAAAGACTAAAACATGTAAATATGAAAATATTATAGCCACTTACTATTCTGAAAATTTAATTCACCAAACAACCCTAAAAATTATCTAAATGCCCTAATTTAATGTAGAAATAACACATGTAATTTCTAGCTCAAATATTTTTTGCTTGACTATGCGTGACTAGTGCCTAGCTACCAATTTGGGCATCTGGGGTTGAATAAAGTCTCTATATGGAATTTAACGATGGAACCGAGGATTAGGGATGAAAAATTCAAATCCTAACTATCCCTTAGTTGTTGAAACAATTTCAAAATTGACAATGGAAGAACCTAGCTAGAGATCTTCAAAAAATCTTGAGGAATACTAAGAAAGGGTTATGAGAGCATACAACCATGTAATGAGATATGATAACTCAACAATTCCAAATCCAATAGTAGACACCACAAATATTCTAGAGAAATTACTTATCTGAAAATAGACTCAAGACCTTGCAAGTGAAATTGCATCCATCAACAATCCACACAAGAACTAATCCAATTGAGCGCTCCAATCAACCATCCAAACAGACAAGAGTTTAACAGTTTTCTCCACAAGCTTCTAGCAAAATTTACAATGAGAGGAGTCTTTCTTATGTAGATTAGAGAGCTAACAACCTCCTCTATAGAAAAGTAATAAAATCCTAGATTTAGCCTAGAAATCCATAAAGAACCCTGATCTCGTGAACTAACTAGGAATATATGGTCAACAATATAATAAAATATGAGGTGTTTAAGCCACTTATACAATAGGGTACACAAGAGAGAGGAAGTGGTCAAAGGGTCTCAACTCTCCTCCTCAAACCAAGGTAACAACCTCAAAAAACCAAGTCGAACTCCTCAAAGAGATGAAACATCCCATATGTGTGACACGTGAGAGGTCTCCAAGGTGGGTGGCTCCATAACATACTCCAACAAAGTGTGAAAGTGAGTCCTCCATGAAACAAGCTCGCGGTCTTCTCAAGGATCCAATGACATGTCACAACTCCAATGCAGTATTGCGATGCCCTAGGCAGGTCAAAATGCCTAATGCAACAGATGCAACTCCCAATACAGTGACAATGTCAAATGAAATGTCACAATTCCCAATGCAATATCACAACTCTCAAGGTAGTGTTACAACGCTCAGTGTAGTGTCACGACAACCAATGCAGTCTCACAACTCACGATGCAAAAGAGTAATGCCCAAGGCAAGGCGCTTCTCAAAAGTGATGATAATTTCCTTCAAAATATGTGTCAATGGGGCTTGAACATCATGTGACATTCTAATAGTTCAATGACCCCTTTAATTTTTATCCCTTCTTAACTTGGCCATGGTGTGGACATTATTAACTTGAATTACGTGCAAAAAGCTCAACGACAAAATGCATTTCCTAGAACTCTAAGTTAGGTGTTTATGATGATGAGTGTGGTATCTGGGAAAAGATGCTTTCAAGAGTTAGCCTTCATAATAATGTAGAATGAGTGAATAAGTCTTCACCTTAGCTTTCAAGAGCTAGGGGTTATTATTTGATGTTCCACATGTGTGCCTTTAGAGGGAGTGCTTAGCATTTAGCTACTATTTCTTGAGCCTCTTTTTCATACTACCCTTTTTTGTCTTTTTCTTTTATTTTCTTAGTCCCTTTTCTTTTGATTTTCCTTTTTTAAACGTGGGACTTCAAGAAATTGGACCTTTTGCAAGGTGGCACGACTCAAGCTTTATAATTTAACTTTTTCTTTGGTTGCTTCAACCATGACCATTTTTTAGCTCTTTTTGACTTTATTTAGGCCTTTTCATACATGGGATTTTATTTTGGACCTTGCTACAATGACATATGATAAGTCAATCCAAAAAGGAGAAAATGAAAATACATGAAATGGTGATGAAATGATAAGGAGTGAGAAATTACTAGGGGAAATGACATGAAACACCTTACCTAGGTTGCTAGTAGTACAGCTTGAATCATAAAGAAACACACTTATCTAAAGGTAAATTATGAACACACCATAGTACAACCTAGAAAGAGACAACAATTTAGACTATTATGAGCCATTATAGAATACACCGATAATCACCATGTCTCATTTCCCATATTCAAAAGGCAACATCATCATGTGTGAGTGGAAGAGCATAAGATACAACACCACATGGTACAATCTCCATCAAAACATATCATCAAGAGGGTTAGTTGAGCAAATGCAAGAAACATCTCTAGCAAATATCCATGGATAACCATAAATATCATGTGTGAAACTTTTGATTGTGATAAAAATCACAAGTGAAGAAATCCTCTGGTTACCCCTACATGTCAGGCGGTAACATGGACCATCCATGGTTCTCCGTATAGTGTCATGACATCTTAATTACATGATGTCTCTTGGATTAGAAACCAATACATTAATGAGAGGTGTGTGACTACTATTTGTCCACCCATATGAGACAATGGATACCCTATAGTGTCATGACATCTTAATTACATGATGCCTCTTGGATTAGAAACCAATACATTAATGAGAGGTGGCTACTATTTTTCCACCCATCTGAGACAATGGATACCCCATACTCCCTCCAACTCTATCTAATGTCATGAAGCCTCTCATGAATGTGAGTGTTCTCTTCTAATAAAATTGTTGTCCTTGTTTTCTCAAACTTAGGGTGTGTTTATTTTGGGAGAATTGATGCCAACTGATGTACCATCTCCTTCCAAAAAGGTGACTGTGCACATTGAATGTAACGTCATTTGCAAAGAAGCTTTCAATTGTTGCATCAATATATTTGTACTCCCTCTTACATTGTTGTGATGGTCAAGTGATGGAAGACTATGGAATTGAACAGTAGTACTATCAGCTTCAGTACCTGGTTGAGATTGGTTTACATTAGTGGGTTGAGTGGAGATGTTGTTGGTCTTTCAACTTCATTTTAATGTTTCATCAACTAATTAGGAAATTCCCCTATTCAAATTCAAATTAGGAATATAACAAAAGAAGAAAATTTTTTTCTCTGTGGATGCCTAGGGTTAATCTTCTGAGCGCCCCTACTGCAACAATGGTTGCCTATGGAGGAGGGGAGCCATTTCCCCCTCCTTCTACAGCTAACTCATTCCACAAGGTTCTTGTCGCCCAAGGCAAGAAGCTTCCCCCATCCTCTCCCCCAAACTTCGTTAAGAAGCTCGACTCGATTCCAGAGATTGAACTTCCCCCTGAACACCCTATGTGTGTAGCAGTCTCCCTATTAGATCGTGGACTGGTAGGAAAATTTATGGGGATCTAGCCATCACCCAGATCCATAGACAATTGGATCCAAAGAAACTGGCGCCTGTTGATCCAGAACAGTATAACCTACTATGCAATAGGAAGAGGTTTCTTTATCTTCGAATTCATCTCACAAGAAGATCGAGATCGCATCTTCAGAAACAGACCGTATTTCATGGGAACTCAAGGGCTCTACCTGAACCGTTGGACGCCAAGCTTTGATCCTATGGTAGAAGTGCCCAAGGATGTCCCAGTCTAGGTAAGACTACCAAATATTCCAATCCACTGTTGGAATCCCACTTTGCTCCAGGCAATCGAAAATGGGTTATGCCAATATATTGACAGGGTAGACCCCAAGGACTAATACTACTATGCACGCATCTGTGCGGAAGTGGATCTTGAGGTGGGTATCCTAGAGGTAATCAAATTAAAGGTTGGAGACTGGCAGCATTACCAAAAGCTTGACTATGAACAACTTTCGTTCAAATGCAGGGGTTGTCATGAATATGGCCATTTTTAGTGAAACTTCCCTAAAGACCCAAACAAGGAGAAGGACAATGGAGATGGATGGCAACAACCCAGAAAAGGAAGAGCCTCAACCAAAGTGTCAGGCTGCTATATTAAAGATTTTTAATTACCTGAAAACACTAAATTGTCAAACCAGGGTAAGTGAACTTAGAGCTGCTACACTGTATGTGCTGGTAAGATTCTAATTCCTATCTAAAGGTTATTCTGAGAAGAAAACACAAACTTACTCTTAGAAACTAAACCCTAATGATTATCTTAAAACTAATCATCCCTTGTCTAATTCATCAAATGGAAACAGTTCTGAATTTAAGTACAGGTACTTCTATTTCTAATCTGATATAATCTCCCAAGGCTATCTATCATTAGCTTAAACATATAATCATCATCATATCTATTTAAACCATAAAAGAGAGATCATTTTAAAAACCTTCTAATCTAAGCATTAAAAATAGTTCTAAATCTGCATTAACAACAGTCCTAAATCTAACACAAGTAAAACAAATAAAGGTACTATTTACCCTACAGGTACTGGAAGCTTCCTTTAATCCGACTGTAAACTAACTATTCTAACAAAACAAAGTAAATCTAGACTTGCATTCCTTTTGAATCTGATCAAATTGAAAACTAGAAACAGAGAAAATCTAGGTTAAGCACGTGGTTTATTCTTCAAATTCTACAGGAACAAATAACGCATTCAACATTCATTTCTATGAGATAATATCAAACTGAAAATGATCTAACTAAAGAATGGTTAAGCAAGAATCTCGCAAAGTAATTCTCAAACCCAAATAAACTAACTTACATGCAGATTCTAAAATACTGAAATAAACTAATTCTACTGTGGAAAAGAGACAGCGACTTGAACCTGTTGGCGGGCCCAACCAAGAGGTGCAATCGCCTAAAATGAAACCAGAACTACTCAGATCATTCCATGCAAAAAATTGTTCATACTTCACGCTCCATTATTCATAAAACAACTCAAATCATATAACAACAAATAACATAACGCATAAGCAAATTGTATTATCAGAAATTGTATCACATAGCATATCGTAACCAACGTTTCTTGAGAGCGATCCCCAGTTTATATAGATCCTCTCCAAAAGAGTTTTAAACATAGGTGCAGAGTTTTAAACATAGGTGCATTAATCTAAATGGATCTCAGATCTGAAAATGACTCATAGTCAGTTAAAACAAACTTCACAGCTTCATGACACGCAGTGTCAAAAAGCGTGGATCATAAATCATTATAATAAAACGGTTCTACAATCTCGCCCTGAGTCAACATATTGAGTTATGACTCAATCAATTATGTGAATCGAACTGTCAATCCACTATGGCCATGTCGTGCAAGTCTTTGGTAGCTTCTTTGGTATCTCCACTAGGTGCAAGCTGGTACCTAGTACTGATAAGTTCTGTTTCAAAGGAACAATACCTAACTCATGTCACATTAGTATCAACATTAGTTTAAAATATCAAAATACATTAAAAATAACTTGAATCATAAGAATACCTTGAATATCCCCATTTAGTTGTAGAAGGATGTCAAATGTGTCATAGTAAGGCTAGAAGGAAATGATACTAGATATGAGAATGGAGGTATATTTGACATGATATAGGAAAAAATATAGTCAAAACTGGAGACTAACATTCCCCCAAACTGAAGTCTTTGCCTGTCCTCAGACAACAAAAATTCAAAAACTGAGATTCATCATAGTGTTGCAGCAGTTACAACCAACATTTGCAATTTCTCATGTTTCTTCATGCTTCTGATTTCCTTCTTAAGAACTCGATTAATGATGATGTGCTTCCTGGCAATCTTCTGCAGTCTCCTGTTCCTCTGGAAAAGACCTTTATTCTTTCGTTTTAATCGTTCAATCTTGGACGAGAAATGAGTTTGCCTGAGTTTCATAAGTTCATTTTATGTTTTGATGTGCCGATCCAATATGGTGTATTCATGTAACTTCTCCTTCAACCTGTGATTCCTGCTTTCTAATATGGCTACCATTGGTCTCAAGGATTTACTAGAGGAAAATTCACAGTAAGATTCAAATGTTTTACCATGTCCTTGTTGTGTTTGAGGACTGGACACGTGAGTGAACTCATTTGGTCTTTGATCATGGGTGTCGACTGGACTAGGATCAGGAGTAAACTCGTCATATACTTGAACAGGGTTGTCGACTGGACTGAGTTCAGGAGTAAACTCATCATACATTTGATCAAGGTTGTCAACTGGACTGAGTTCAGGAGTAAATTCTTTATACACCTGAACAGGGGTATCCACTGGCTTTTGAATTGGCTTGTCCTACTCAATTTCTTTGGGCACATTAGCTTGCCGATTTACTTTTTGAACTTTTCAAATCAATTGGGAGAGAGTCCATGTCATCTCAGAAGATTCTGAAGCCTCCTCATGATCATCCATACTTTTTAATCTTTCATGTGGTGGATAACTGGGCATAGAGTTATCCATACCTGACAGTGTGCACGTGCATTTTCGTTTGTGATTTCTCCTAGGTTTGTTAGTTAACTCTTCAAGTGGTTCCACATCAATAATATTCATAGCAGTTGGAGGAGAAATCAGAATTTCAACATTCGCCTCTGTAGGAACATTGTTTTCCACTCTGTCATGGTTAGTTTCCACACCATCAGAACCATGGACATCAAATGAATGTTTTGTACTAGGATTATCATCACTGGCTTCAATTGTGTAGTCTGGTGTGTTCTTAGGGTCATCACAGATTTTGGTCAGGGTTTTAATACCCTTTTTCTTAGAGTTCGGCTTCTTCTGTGGAGGAGCAGACTTAACATTTTTATCTCTAGATTTATCAGAGGCTGGGGTTCTTACAATGAACATATCCCAAGTTTCTTGTTTGTGGGATAACGCAGATTTAATCAATATTTTGACAAGACCAAAATGAAATAAGCTACCTCTAAAATCTTTGGCTTTGCGGACCTATTCTGTCATTTTATTTAAACTCTTCAACAAAAAATAGGGTATGTTCATCAAATGGTTACCTTTGAAATGTAGCAGGAGTCGGGCATGACATGGAAACACGATCATATACCATCCTTCGCAAGTGAGGTAGCGTTGGAGGATAGCTAGCAACTGAACCCATTTTGGTTCTAACCATGACCTTGATGTGCCCTCTGACCATTGTATTTTCCGGTACTGTGGTTGCAGAAGCTGCGTGCAGAGCTTCTTGTCAATGGTCTGGCCCTTCATCCATTTCTGACTAGTGCTGGGTAATTGAATTGCTTCAGAAATGAATTTTTCTGTGACTTCAAACTCTAGCTCACCCACTTTAGCTAGTCCACCATGAAAACGCAGAGAGAACTGAAGTGTAATCGAATCATCATACCCATCAAATTTCTTAAAGAACGGCTCCCATCCAGCTTTCTGAAAAATGTCTTTGGTGGCTTCATACTCAGGAAGAGCCTCCAAGTCTGCAAAAGTCTCAGGTTCATGACGATTTTCCACCATAATTTCGATTGGTATCACAGGAAAGGTCCACAGGTGAGCAACGAAATTAGATGAGAGCAACAGAGGAATAGAGTATGATGTGTGGAATAGGTCATGAGAGGAATTATGGAAGGATGTTTGAAATGTCATAAGGATCAATTCCGTGTAAAGAAATGATGAGGGTCGTACACCTTTTTAAAATATCATTACACATGAATCGTGTCGAACTCAACCAAAACAATGCAGTGCATTTTCCATGATATGAAATGTTAGGAAGGATTGGCTTGTTAAGTACAAGGTATAGGAATAATGAAATGTTATGGAGTATCAAAGTATTCCTAGTTCAAATTATTAATTATGTAATTTAATACATTAAACCAACATGAAACTAAGCGTACCTAAATTAGATTACCTACCCCCTGTTATGTGTTTCTTACTGTAGAGATCTTTGAAGTCGAGTCTGAATCTGGAGAGCGCCAAGATTGTAACTAGAATTTGTACTGTTGAGAACCATTGTAACTGATAAATTATTCCTAGCATTGACTGGTACTGATGAAATATCCTGGAATCTGCAGAGAAACTTGAACCAATAATAATTTGCTGAGAAAAAGACTTCTTGTTTATGAAAGAGAATTATCCGATGGCTATCCCTGAACCTGTCTTTTGTTCCTTCCTGAAAGGGATCAATTAAAATTATGTCTTCAACAACTTCAAAGCTTTAACCCCTGGTACAATTCTTATTTGTGTGAATAAATGTTCTGGAGTCGAACGCAAAAAGAAATCATTGGATTACCGGCCATTAGTGAATGTCATTAACCAATGCGAGATGACCCACCAATGATGTCAATGGGCCTCAAGGTACCTATAGTACATCCTAACAGGTATGAATAAAGTTCTTGGTGTCGAGTCACCTGTAGGATCTATCAACCAAGAGACATTGATGTATTCCCATGGTTGTTAGCAAGGACATCTACCATTGAGGCATGCAGAGTCCAAAGTACTAAGTATTCTCTAATCTCTACTCTAGATAAGGTGTTGGTGTCGATGGAGTGAGACTTGTCAGAAGGTGGACCTTAACGTATTACACATCATCCAACGTGAGTGCAGATAGAAATCTTGTAGAAATAGTGTTTGGAACAATAATCACTTACTTGTGGATTTTATGAGCCCAAGTTAGTATATGCTCATTGCTTTCTCATGTTTTGAGAGTCTGAGAAAATGCTAAAAGAAAACTCTAGGGGGGTTTATTTCCCATTATAATTCATCAGACCTGGTAAAGAATAATCCTATCCCTGATAAATGCCCCTTTCATACTTTAATGAGCAATTCAAAGGGAGCAAACAAGCTCGAATTTATTCATTTCAAAACAAGTCAGTGCATATTGATAAGCAAATTACATAAAATAAAATGGTCTTACCTTCTTACCTGTTGTGAAAGAGTAATGAAGTTCAATCCTGTACTTTCTTTGAAAAACTTGTAAAACTGAAGACAATATATCAACATATCCAAAAAGAAATGTTTTTTTTTATTGATATTTTTATTATTTGATTTTTTTAAGACAATATATCAACATATCCAAAAAGAAATGTTTTTTTTTATTGATATTTTTATTATTTGATTTTTTTTATTTTCTGTTCAAATTTTTATTATTTACAAAATCTTAAAACAGCAAAAATGATCAAGGATTAGCAGGAGGAGAAGACTCTTCTCCTACTATATTTATTTCTGGTTGTTTAGCAATCTCCTGTAGAAAATCATCTCTTGACAAGGGTTTGTTATACACTCTTAATCGATGTCCATTTACTACAAAGGAATTTTGAGAGTCATCTATGGTCTTGTTTCTGACAGATCCATTATCAAAAACGGTTTCCACTTCATAAGGTCCCAACCACCTTGTCGTAAGTTTTCCTTTGAATGTTTTGCATTTGGAATAAAAAAGCAATTCCCAATCCCCTGGTTGAAAATGCTTTTTCTTAATGTATTTGTCATGTCATTTGCTACGTTGATTTTGTACAAGGATAGTTCTTTGAAGAGCATCTTGCCTAATTTCTCCCAGTTCATTTAGTTGCATGACTCTCTGTTTCTGTGCCTCATCCAAATTCATCCCCAACTCTACTGATAGGTGGAAGGTATGAATCTGAAATTCTATGGGAAGGAGAATTTGCTTGCCAAATACCAATTCATAAGGGGTATGACCAATGGTATTTCTCCATGTAGTCTAGTATGCCAATAAAGCCTCTGGAAGTCTATCCACCCAATCTTTGTGATGTAAATGTATTGTCTTGGTCAGAATAGCTTCTAGAACTTTATTCGTGGATTCCACTTTCCCATTGGCTTGTGGATGGTATGGGGAAGACTTACAGTGTTTTATCCCATATTTATCTGTGAGTTCCTTCATCAGTTTAGAAGTAAATTGGGCACCTTGATTAGTAACAATCTCTCATGGAACACCAAAGTGGGTAAAGATATCTTCATAAATAAATTCAACCATCGATTTCTCAGTTGCTTGATATAAGGATTTTGCCTCTACCCACTTGGTCACAAAATCTATACAAACCAAGATGTACTTCTTCTTCCTCGACATTGGGGAAATCGGTCCTACAAAATCAAGTGCCCATTTATCAAATGGTTCAATCACAACTTGCGGTCGTAAGGGCATCTCGTCTGCTATGGTAGGTCTTCCCATCCTTTGACAACTATCGTAGCTTCTCACATATTTTGTTGCATCCTTAAACAGTGTCGGCCAATAGTATCCTGATTGTAAGACTTTATATGCCGTCCTCTTATCAGAGAAATGTCCTCCACATGGCCCATCATGACAGGCCTGAAGGATATCGGGGATCTCATATTCCCGGGTACATCTCCTAATGATCATATCAGGGCTTGTATAGAAAATATCACTTCCTACCCAAGATTAGTAAGCACTTCGTTGAACAATTCTTTTCTTTTGTGGTGGTGACAAATGAGCTGGCAGTCGCCCTGTAGATAAGTAATTTGTCGTATCTACAAACCAAGGGGTCTTAACAGCTACTGCAAATAGATGTTCATCAAGGAAATTATTATTCACTGGGATGTCAATACTATCTTGAGGAATACGAGAAAGAAAATCTGCAACTACATTCTCTTTTCCTGGCCGATCAACTATAGTGATGTTAAATTCTTGAAGTAGCAAAATCCATCGTGTGATTCTTCCAGTAGTAACTGGTTTGTTCATCAAAAATCTGATAGCAGAATGGTGTATATGTACAAAAACCTCATATCCAGTGATGTAATGACGAAATTTGTTAATGGCATGAACTACTGCTAAAAATTCATTCTCTGTTACAGTGTAGTTCAATTCAGGGGGAGTAAGGTTTTTGCTAGTGAAGTAAATTGCATAGTTTTGTTGGTTTTCTTTTTGTCCAAGCACTCCTCCTAAAGCAGTGTCTGAGGCATCAGTTGAAATATGGAAAGGAAGAGACCAATTTGGTCCTCTTAGAATAGGTGCCATGGACAATTTTTCTTTCAAATTCTCAAAAGCATTCTGACAATTGTCATCCCAACAAAATTCTGCATCTTTTGCTAACAGTTTAAACATGGGGCTGGCTATCTTTGTAAAGTTTTCCATAAATCGACGATAATATCCAGCATGTCCCAAAAAACTTATCACATCTTTTTGGGTTTTTGGAGAGGAAAGTTTAACTATCACTTCGATTTTGGCTGGATCAACTTTAATACCTTCTGCAGACAAATGATGACCCAACACTATTCCCTTAGTTAATAGCATTTTAAATTTTTTGTGACTAAGGGATAAATTTTATTCCTGACAGCGAATCAAGACTTTCTCAAGATTACTTAAGGCTTCTTCGAAAGTGTTACCATAAACAGTAAAATCGTCCATGTAAACTTCCACACAATCATGAATTAAGTCAGCAAAGATCCTAAGGACTACTCTCTGAAATGTAGCAGGAGCATTGCATATTCCAAAAGGTAGCACTTTATAAGCATAAGTGCCTCAAGGACACGTAAATGTTGTTTTGTCTTGGTCTTTAGGAGCAATTTGAATCTGATTGTATCCATTATATCCATCGAGAAAGGAAAAGTATCTTTTTCTAGCCAAGGTATCCAAAACCTGATCTATAAAAGGCAGGGGAAAGTAGTCCTTCAGGGTTGCCTTGTTCAATTCCCTAAAGTCTAAACACATTCTCCATTTCCCTGTCATTTTCTTAGGTACCACAACAAGAGGTGAACCCCACTTGCTGTCAGAAATTGGATAAATGAATCCAACGTTTAATAATTTTTGTAATTCTTCTTTCACAAAATATTTTAGGATTGGATTCATACGCCTTTGTGGTTGTCTTACTAGGGTTATCCTTGGTTGGATATAGATGTGGTGAATGCAGGTGTCAAGATGCACTCCTCTCATATCAGTGTATTCCCATGCAAATTCCCCTGACTGTTCTTTCAAAAGATTTGTTAATTGTTCCTGTTGGCTGAGACTTAATTCAGAGTTGATGTATAGGCATTTTCCTGGGCTAAGTTCTACTGGGATGGTATATGACCCCAGATGCTCATCAATGGTGAAAACCATAGATGGTGAAAACGAGGAAAATAACTCACTTCATTCTTGAAATTCCTCTCTGAAAATGTTATCGTATTGAAAATATGTTTGTGGGAACTCAACATATTCTGTCACAGAAAGAAATTGATTTAGAATGTCATCCTCTGTAGGTTCTTGTAGTGCGTGGAAGTCATCAACAGAGAATAAATATTATTCCTCATCATTCTTGTGATAGGGACATTTTATCCACCATAATTCTTCTGTAACGGGTTGAGTAGGTGGAAAAAGAGTAAGTTTCTGTGAAGAAATGCCATTTGAGATGAACATATGCCCACCACGACATCCTATGAAAGCATTGGCCATGGCCAACCAAGGTCTTCCTAGAATAATTGGATGACCTTTTGTGGGGTCCTTTGAATGAATAATCATGAAGTCAATAGGAGATTCCCACGAAGCTAATGTTACAAGGATGTCATCAAGGACTCCAGAAGGTTTTATAGTTCTTCTGTCAGCGAGTTCAAGAACTGTAGGGGTAGGGTGAAGGAATTGCCTTAGTTGCAACAATTCCACTATATTGATAGTCATTATATTAATGGCTGCACCTAGATTGACTAAAGTATTACCAATAGAAACATTGTTGATAGTCACTGAAACTATTGGGTTCCCTGGGTTGGCATACTTCACAATTTTAAGCGTTTCAGAAATACAATTCGATGACTGGCCTACTAGGTGTATCGTGGGTGGATCTTTTTGTTTCCGACCTGGTTTCTTAATTTAGAGTTCTTTGATGGTTTTGGCATAGATGGGAACATCTCTGATCGCTTGTAGCAATGGAATCTTAACACAGACATTTCTTAGTTCATTCATGATGTCAAACTCAAATTGGACAGTTGGTTTTTCAATGAGCAACCTTTCAGGAAAAGGAGGTGTTTGGGGAACCTGAGTTTGTATGTTACGCTGTGATTCAGATACTTTATGCTTTGGAATGATAACATCTTTCAAAGATGCCCCATTTGATAAATCATCTATAGGTTCTTCTTCATGTTCTTGGATAATTACCTTTGGTGTTGTTCTTGTTACAGGATGAATTTTATTTAAAAATTTTCCAGATCTCAGCTGTATTTCTTGTATGGAAATGGGGTTTATGTTGTAAGCTGGGTAATTTTGAAAATCAACATTATGGAGTGGTAGAGGTGGACTGTGGTTAGGATTTGGAATGGGTTGAGCAGGCAAAATGGTGGGCCGAGGTGAATTATGAGGCTGCTGAGGAGTTTGTTGAATGGGTGGCAAAGGAGGTGGAGTAAAACCAGGTAATAACTGATGTATGTTTGGAGGATACTGAGTACATGGATTCTGGGGAATTGGTACCGCATGCTGCTGTTGGTTATTTCCAAAATTCGGGTCTCTCCATCCCTGGTACCAAGGTTGAGCAGGGACATTTTGCGGAGGCCAATTTGGCCAGTTCCATGGGTGTTGTTGTTGTTGAGAGAAGGGTAGATAGTAGCTAGAAGGTTGTGGGGATGGTTCTTGATACGTGTTTGAGTTCCTAGGTTGCTAAGGCCTCTTAGGTGCAGATGGAGTCCCTGGAGCTTCCCCTTCCTTAAATATGGCTTGAATCCTGGTAAGGATGGACAGTCTTCTGTTTTATGATTTTCAGTACATATTGCACACATAGAAACATTGTCCAGAGGACATTTTCATAAAGGATGTCTTTTTCTGCATTTTGGGCAGAATATGCTTAATACAGGGTTTTCCTCTTCCTGCTTCCTTTTAATCTTCAGAGTGTCTAATTGAGAGCCAATTGTTCCTAAAATGTCTGTTTTAAAATTTTCCAAAAGGTTTCCCAATTCAACTCTAGTAACTCCACCAGATGTGGGTACTTTGGTATTTTTGTTGACAGGTTCTCTCACACTTTTTGCAGTTTTCCCCCTACTTCTTGAGTAAGTTCTACATAGTTCACTGATTGCTTCAAAGTCTTTTTGATAAATGTCTCCTGAAGCCATTAAATTGAGAGTGTCAATATATTCATCTGAAACCCCTTTTAAGAAAAGAGTCTTGGTTGCTTCATCTTGGAGATCATTATATTTAGATTTTTGAAGGGTATATGTAAATATTTCTAAGAAATCCTCAAGGCTCTCTTCATCTTGTTGTTGCATTTTAAAAATATCATTTCGCGAATCCTTGGGTCTACAATAGTCCTGGTACTTCTTTAAAAAAATTTCCTTCATATCTTCCCAAGATCTAATGTTGTATTCTCCTAAACTCATGAACCAACGTAATGCAGAATCTTTTAGGGTAGCAGGAAACAACTTCATTTTATGTGCATCTTGGAGATAGTTATAACTCCTGCACAGGATGTCAAACTCAAAAAGAAAGACATCTGGGTCTTCACTACTTTTCCCATAAAAGGTTGGTAGTGTCGAAGGTGGGATATTTTTCATATTAACATTCTGGACCAAATCCAAGATAGGAAACCCAAAGGTGATTTCTGGTCTTATCTCAGTGTCTACTTGTTCTTCATCTTCATTTTCAACATGAATTTCTCCTCGTTCTCTTCTATCCAATTCTCTCCGTCTTTCTGCCATGTTAAAAGGATTACCAAAAATTGTATATGCAATCTGATCTTTCTTTGGTGAGGGTGTGAAATCCCACCTTTCTGGATTCTTTTTGACAGAATTGCTATCTCCTATTGGTTCTTTTGAGGATCCTGTTACCTTTGATTCCACAGTTGCAGTTGGTATTTGTGAAACTACAGTGTCAAGGTTTCTGAAAATAGCTTGCACTTCTTCTGGATTAACTGTGTCAACCAAGTTTGGATCATCAGGAATTTGAGTTTGTTGGTATGTGGTGTTTTCTAGTTCTATGTTCTGCTCTATGGTTTCCTCAGCCAGAATTCCAGTCTCAGTTTCTATTTCTTTTTGGGTGGAGGTTTCTTCTTTTTTCTGTTTTGTATTTCCCCTAAATCTACCTCTATGATCTCTATTTCTCATGAAAACATACTAGATGAAAGAAAAACTAAGATTAAGTTTCAGAGGAACATGTGATAACTGATATGTCGGTTCTCACCCTTCGTTTCATAGCTCCTCTTTCATCAACCTGCTAACATACCACACCAAACCAAATACATTTTAATAAAATAACCAAAACAATTATCTAACTTACCTTCTAAACAGCTCCCCGGCAACGGTGCCAAAAATGTCAGGCTGCTATATTAAAGATTTTTAATTACCTGAAAACACTAAATTGTCAAACCAGGGTAAGTGAACTTAGAGCTGCTACACTATATGTGCTGGTAAGATTCTAATTCCTATATAAAGGTTATTCTGAAAAGAAAACACAAACTTACTCTTAGAAACTGAACCCTAATGATTATCTTAAAACTAATCATCCCTTGTCTAATTCATCAAATGGAAACAGCTCTGAATTTAAGTACAGGTACTTCTATTTCTAATCTGATATAATCTCCCAAGACTATCTATCATTAGCTTAAACATCTAATCATCATTATATCTATTTTAACCATAAAAGAGAGATCATTTTAAAAACCTTCTAATCTAAGCATTAAAATTAGTCCTAAATCTGCATTAACAACAGTCCTAAATCTAACACAAGTAAAACAAATAAAGGTCCTATTTACCCTACAGGTACTGGAAGCTTCCTTTAATCCGACTGTAAACTAACTATTCTAACAGAACAAAGTAAATCCAGACTTTCATTCCTTTTGAATCATGATCAAATTAAAAACTAGAAACAGAGAAAATCTAGGTTAAGCACGTGGTTTATTCTTCAAATTCTACAAGAACAAATAACACATTCAACATTCATTTCTATGAGATAATATCAAACTAAAAATGATCTAACTAAAGAATTGTTAAGGAAGAATCTCGCAAAGTTATTCTCAAACCCAAATAAACTAACTTACATGCAGATTCTAAAATACTAAAATAAACTAATTCTACTGTGGAAAAGAGACAGCGACTTGAACCTGTTGGCGGGCCCAACCAAGAGGTGCAATCACCTAAAATGAAACCAGAAATACTCAGATCATTCCATGCAAAATATTGTTCATACTTCACGCTCCATTATTCAGAAAACAACTCAAATCATATAACAACAAATAACATAACGCATAGGCAAATTGTATTATCAGAAATCGTATCACATAGCATATCATAACCAACGTTTCTTGAGAGTGATCCCCAGTTTATATAGAT
>CBVK0103609069.1:0-24959 GCA_900067695.1 Picea abies | reverse complement strand
AGGTCCTTGCTTTATGTCCCCATGATAAAAACTTGTTTAGCCATTTGATTTAGAAGGATATAGCCTAGCCATTGCTACACTAATTCTTCTTTTTCTGAGTTAGATTTGGAATATAAGTTGAAGAAGGAAGACGTCCTAGGCCTAATTAAGTTTACACCTAGGGTTTTGACCTTTAGGGTTTGAGAAGCCTTGGCTCTACAACACTTTTCAGCCCTAGATTTATATTTTAAAGCTAGTCGTTTTTGCCAAAGAGTCTTAAGGAAAGAGGGAGGAGCATGAGGCCTAGCTTAAGCTACACCGAAATGAGCCGCCTCCCCTTAGGGTTTTGACTTGGTGGCCCTACCATTGCAGCACCATTAAGCCTAACTCTCCCGTCCTTAGGTTTAAATCTTTCCAAGCCTTTAGTCTCACTCCTTGACTCCATAATACCCTAGGCACTAGTCTAAAACTTGCAACGTTGAACCTTTGATGTTAAAGCAATCTTTCAAACTCTCTTAAATTGAAACCCTAACTAACCCTAGCGACCTACTAACCCTAACTAGCTAATGACGTCATGCCTATTTTGATCTCTTGTTTGGTATAAAACGTTGTGGCCTTGTCATTTAGCAATTGGCATTGATGTGTAGATTATTTTCATTGGCTTAATTTGCAAAACGTCCACTTCCTTGCCTTTCAAAACTAACCTAGAACTAGGGCTGACGTCACCCTTAGTAATATAGTGACGCAGCAACAATATATATATATATATATATATGAGCACATTTAATGCGTTGTGATAAATCAAGGATTAATTGTATACATTGAATGCTCTATCATTTGTATTTATTGAGGAAGTAATAATTATAAGTCTTAGCTTTAATTGCAATCATTGACTTCGTTAATAATTACATTTATTTATGCTCATGTGTATATGTCAAAGATAGTCACTAAACAATTTGAAGTACTAACCACTGCTGCATGTTTTAGTTTTATTTGCCTTATCTCGCAAACAGGTGCCCTTTTTTTTCAGTGGAATACTTTCTCTTTGACTATCTTTCTTGGCAGTAATCTGTGAAAGGAAATCTTCATCTTGATCCTATAAACCTTAAGACCTTTCAGAACCCCAGATTACTAGGGACGTCTCCCTTGGGATTAGCCACCCTGAATAGAAAGAGGTGACAGTGGGTGGGGAAAGCTCTTGTTATGCCAGTTTGACTCCTCACTTCAAGCTACTTGACCTATTCTACAAACTAAGCGATAACAGGGCCCACATTGCAATGTTGGCCTCCCTTACCTCCCATATATATAGAGGAAGTAAAGAGTCCTTTTCATCATCATCACACTCTTTTCTTTGTACTTAGCTTCTTGGAGGAAGTGGCTACGGTTCATGAGGAAACCCTAGGAGTTATGAAGTCTAGAGAGCACGCCTTTGCTTTGAAGAATGCCCCTGCAGTCTTTTCTCGGATTGTGATAGCAGCATTTCGAGAATTCATCCACAAGTAAGACATTGGTGATGATCTCACATTCTTATATCTTCATTTGTAGTTGATCTCTCTCTCTCTCTTGGAGTTGTTAGGGTTTTATGATATTCTTGGAGCATCTTCTAGTCTACGGTTAGGGTTTCATCTCTTGGAGGTTTGAGATTAGGGTTTTGTGATGAAACCCTCGGTGTATTTGGTGGAGAAGAAGAAGAGAACTGGGTCCCACCTTAGAGAACTTGTTTGAGTGATTCATGCATGTTGGAATTCCTTGGTTGAGCTGGAGTTTTCACTGTTTTCCTTAGCTAGGGTTTTGGAGAGCTGGTGGATTGTACTAGCATTGTGATAAGGCTATGGTATGTACAGCAACTTCATCTGGTGTATATTAATGAAGTTTGCAGCTGTCCACAACATGTGTAAATTGCAGATTTAATTTCCAACCATGTGTGTTCTTCATGAATTGTAATTTACAATTTTATGTCTTGCTGATTTGACACAAGTAAAGGGCAATTTTGTTGAGTGATTTGGCATCATAACTGAAGAAGTTAAGGGCTATTATAACTGCTATAAAAGAGAGTTTTCAGATCTGGCTTATGCATGATAATATTGCCCTAGAGGGCTGAAACTCATCAAGTGACTTTGGTATCTTTTCTCCTTGGATTGCCTAGAAGATTGGGTTGTCGAGAATTGAAATATTGTTCTCTTTCCGCTGTCGTTTTGTTCTACATTTGATAACAGGCCTAAGGCTGAAAATTCACAGGGTTAAGATTCGGGAAACCTGTAGTCAAAGAGGTGAAATTTCTGTTTTTGCATTGAAATTTCCACACAATGTACTCAAACTAGAGTGCCGTAGGTTAGAAAAGGCAAAAGTGAGGGTTTGTGAAAGTTATACACAGAAGAACAAGCAAGGTGAAGGTGGTGGGACCCTTACCTTAAAACAAAAATATGATGCTTTATATTTTAGCTTGTGTGCTTAGCAGGACGCACCCCAGTAGGAGGTCTGCTAGAGTACCCCCAAGTACCAAATGCATCCAATTTCTGCATGGAATGTCCACACTGAAGTCAGCAAGTGCCAAGTGCATACAGGGGATGGCAGGGGACATTTGTGATGAAGTCCCCAAATCTGAGTAGTGTGGTGCGCATAAGGGATGCATCCCTGTGTTACATTGGATCAGATAATAAATACAAGGACTTCCATATAACAATTTCTTAATGCATAATGCCAATACATCATCACCAATAACATAGTCAATGGAGCACTATAAATGGATCCTATGGATTTTCATTCACAAAAAAGAGAGAAAACAGAAAAGACAACCGAAAACCAAAGCCTTAAGTAAAGGAATGGAACCCAACCTCTCCAACAGAAGTAGCAACAAGGAGGAGAGGAAGCAGACCGAAAATTCAGGGACTATAAAATATTGACAGGCCTAGGTAGAGTTGGGCACTCCGTACCATCAGGAAAAAATGGCTTTATAAAGCAAGAAATATCAGTGTCCTCTAGACTTGCAGCCTTTGACCCTAGGCATGCTTGCCGCCAGAGTCAGTCCATTCAAAGTCCTCTAGTCTCTTAATACACCTATAATTATTAATAGAATAAAATGTTTACAGCTGCAACTTTAAAATAATATTCATTTGATGTGTTTCAAACACAAAATAAAGCATCACAATCAAAGGGAAAAATCAGTCTAACACACAAGACTCGAGATCAGAGTAGAGACTTCAAAGATTTTATATTTTACATGTCAATAGCATCAAATGATGCGTCCTGTTTATTTTTCCACTTCTAGCAGAAAAGTGGTGGAATTACCTTAGAGAAGTAAGACGTAGCATTGGCATTGGAGAATCACTAATCCTAAAAAATTGACTTTTGACCAACTACTGAACTGCTAGATTAATATCCTTGAAAATTATGAAATATGCTGTGACTTTCTTCATAAATGGCCATATCTTGTAACTACGATGCAAACACAGAATTCACACCTAAACCCAACAACATTGACAACTTTAATGTAAGTTAATAAAAGGTTCCATAAAAGATCTTTATCCTGGATTTATGCTCCACATCATCAAGCAATGCAAAGAGATTGTTCATTTTGAAATTTTGAGGACCATAAAACATATGAAACTCGCTAAGTCTAAAAGAAGATTACCCTCTTCAGGTGGCTCTCGGAATCGATTAATTGCTCTGATATCGTCAAGTTTTACACCATCAACACTAAAAAGACCACCATGGACAACAAAAATCTTGTCATTGAGGACATGAGCCAAAGGCAAGCAGCAAAACACTTCCGCAAAAAGCTCAACCATGCTTTCATTGTACTTGGACTTGACTTCACCCTCAAAACCATAAATCTTGTTCATACTCCTGCTTTCATGATTTCCTCTGGAAAGATAGAGACCTGGAATATAAAAAGAAAATATGCTTAGTTCTCAAGCGCAACTGAATAAGCAACTTCTGCCTTCAGAAAACTTGGTGTAGAGCAGCATACATCTAGAGTTAATAAGGAAAAGAACAGTATAATTGGGCATAAAATGCAACCAAAAAAACAAGAGGCACAACAGCTCAGTAAATTAATTCACCCGTTAGCCAAACACTTGAGAATAAAAAAAGAAAATAAAAATGTAAAATCTCTCTTCTTTCACATCATGGAACCATTTCACTGAGTGAAATATGAAATTCTTAAAAAAATCCCAAGACGACAAGACAAAATCTTTCAAAGTAAAATATGTTTGGTATCAAGAATTTGCTTAAAACTAAATTTCACACACTATTTCAGAAACTGTTAACAACAGAATAAGATAGAATCGTGGTCTTCGTCAAGTAATCCAACCAAAGTTCCCAATTGCAGCACATCTAAATATAAGATGGTCCATACACAACATTGAATCCTGACAGAATAGGTGTGAAGATATATGGAAAAACTATTTGTCCTTTCAGAAGGACTGTTGGTACTCAAACAAAGCCCAGCAGTTAAAGATGACTCCATAACTCAGGCCTATCAGATCAGTGTTACATTCTTTGCCACACCAGAGACTGTCAAATATGTTTTATGGGAGTGCAGAGTTGCTCGAGTCATTTGTGAGTAGGTTATCTCTAAATATGCCATTCTTTTTATCATCCCTCTTCGATTGAAAGAAATGATCTTGCAAGACAGGTCGATGATCAACAGACAAGGTGGCACGAAATTTGAAACATAATAAGATAGTCAAGAATCACCCTTTTCTAGAGAAAACTACATCAAGCTACTTTCAATAGGGATCCTTCTCCTTGTCATTTGGGTGGGACTACAGCGATCAGAGCAGTGACAGCTCAAGATTTCATCCAGAACTAGAATGTTCCATACAGATATAGATTCTCCTGAGATTGGAGCTAAGGAAGATATGCCAGTATTCCTTGCCTGTGTATAGAGGGTTAAAATCTGTATAACTGCAGCCACAAAATATTTCAAGGAACCATATTTCTTTTACAAGTGTAAAACCATGGCTAATCTTCATAATCTTCATAATCTTCAAAAAACATAAATTTGGGAAAAATATTGTAAAATTTTGAGTATCTCAAAGGAATCTCGTTGTTTTATAGAAACATTTGGCAATTTTTCAAGTAAAATAATTTTCTGTTATATTGAACAAATATTCATTTTTAATTGGCAAATCAATTTTTGAAAAAAAGGGAAAAATTAGCAAAACGGAAAATACTAACCTCTAAAAATTATCTCTGATTGGCCTAGCTGATTGATATATACGCCTTGATGTATTCTATATTTGTCTAGTAATATAATATACGATGCATTCTCAAAAAATACAAAAGAAAACTACTAGTGAAAATAAAGCCAGTTTGAGTTAATTTATACACTCGTTCATTATTGAAGTTTCACCAGAAAGACCAAACTTTACTGAACATTTTACTTGATTTTGAAATTTTTGGGAAGGATCCACACTAAACTAATCATAGTAGTATTGTAAAATGCCTAATGTTTTTAGTTTGTTCCAGTACTGCAAAGGACCACTCGACCCTCTCCATTTCCTATTCCCTCTCCAAAAGTTAGATCCCAACCTGGAAAGACATACTCCCTAGCACTCTCAAGAGCGCTCCCCATATAGGCAAAAGTTAAAACACACCTTTTTCTTTTAATTAAGGCATTTGGGATGGACCCTGTTACGCCTTATATTGTATGAGGTTCCAAACTGTAATTTTCATCACATTGCTGGAGTTTGCTGCTGGTACCTTGGAGATTTTGATGGACTTGGGGGATACACACCTTCATGAAGCTTCTTCTCTCCATGGCTTTTGATAATTGATGGGAACATCTTAGTGGAGGATCTTCACTTCTCTTATTGGTGGATGGTCATGGTTGGTGGGACCATATCATCATTCGAGTGCCACTTTCATGTCTTGATTGATGGATGACTCTCTTGACAGATGACTGCTTGCTATTTCATATATTATCTTCTTCATGGAGCATCATCCTAGTGACTAGGTCTGTTGATGTTATGATGTTGGTTTGTCACAAGGAGGGGGTGTTCCACATGGTCCTTATGTTAGATGTGTGATGGGGGTATACTTGATGATTGGATGGAGATAGCACTTTCTTATGTCTCCTCCACTGATGATGATAATGTGATGGGGCAATGCACGTTGCCTTCGTGGGATTTTCCTAGGTGATATAACTTAATATTGTAACATTTGCTAGACATCAGCTAGGGGGAATGTGTTTGATGATGATCAGTACCCTTGTTGATGTACTTTTTCCTAAGCTTGAGTTGGAAGGGGGGTACTACATATATTTTGGTGATCTAGCCTTTTTCTAAGGTTAGATGATGTATTGTGATGTAATAATCCCTTGGTGGTGCACGGTTGGTTGGGATTTATGTTTTTTCGGTACCATGGTGGGGGGTTTTGCTAGGGAGAACATCTTTTATTTACATGGTACAACACTTTAGTAGAGTGCACCCCTCATTGGCACACATGTTCATGGTGATTTAACCATTCAATGATTATTTGGAGGTGAACTATGGTTAAATTAGAGCATTTGCCTTTGTGCATACATGTTGAGGATGATTTAAACATTCTAGTGGCTACTTGACTCTATTGATGAAGCACCCTACTTCATTTGGCATCCTTTCACACTTGGACAGACTATTTGGAGGTTAGTTGAGGCTTTTATGTGGAGCACTCCTCTCTTTGGCAAAGCTTCCAAGGCATTCATGTATTTATTTATTTGGAGAGGATGGCAAACCTTTCTAGGGTGCACATCTTCTGATTGGTTAAACATCATTATGTACGTGGTTATGGAGAAGTATTTTACTGTTTATTGATAACTACTTTTGCACACTTCTCTAGGGCACCACTTCCTTGTGCACATGGCTTGAGGAACTAGTTGATGGATTTGCAAAACAACACATAGTTTTGGCAGATATATTGACACAGTGTAACCACCCTTGGGAGATTCTCCTAGGGCGCACTTCAATTGGAGGATACTTTATTATTCATTGGTTGGATGAGGTGGCTCTATAGCACATTCTTCTAGGGCACACCTCTCCTAGGTGCTCCTTCCTTGTTGCATGGTCAAAGATGGTCATTTCAACTCCATTGGAGAGCAGCCTAACCTCTTTGACTTGGCATCAATATTATCTTGTTTGGAGGTTATTGTGTAGGAGTTTCTTGAAGGGCATGTTGTTCTTGGAGGGACGCACGTGTGTCTTTTGCATGCACTTCATGGTCTTACTTCTATATTTGGAGCATTATCCTGGAGGGCACACATGTGGGGACTTTCTCCTTGCTATTCTTGGAGGAGCGCACCCTTTATTATTTTATTGCTTCCTTGGACACTTTGGAAGATAATATTTTAATATTTGATGGAGCCTTGCATGTTGGACGTTGTAACTACTTCTTTACTTTAACATTTGTTGAACTTGTTCCATGGAAGTGGTTACTTGAGGATGACTATTTATTGTATTTCCATACATGCATCTTGGAGGGTGCACTTACGAAGTTCGATCTTGAAGCACATCCTCCCATATCAAGGATTATTTTATGTATATTGTTGATCTGGCACCTTGGAGGGTGCATTGTATGTGGACCATTTAGGATCTTGACTTGGTAATATGCCTATTTTAGTGGTGTGCCCCCTTCATTGAGCTTTATCTTGTATATTCCTTGGTGTTTTTAGATGGGGAACCTCCTTTGGAGAGACTAGTGGCCACACTATCCACTTGACATGGTCAACATGATCTAACTACTCCATTTGTTTATTAATTTTGACCTATCATGGAGTTAGTTAACAAATATTATATTTTATTGTAAGAGAGAAGAAACTCCCTCTATAAAGAGGAGCTTTCTCTCCATTCATTTGTGTAATTGGATATTGAGGGATTATGGAGAGATCAAGAAGTGATTGAAGGTTGGAGCTTGGAGATGATTGATGGGCACTATTGTATGTTAAACCCTTGAAGACTTGATGAAGAAATGGAGTATTACATCTACTTCGTTGTGAGGTATATTTTTATTTCTCTTCATTTGTTGTAAATTGAATGTAGAAACGGTAAACCCCTTGTTATCATTCTAATATGATGGCCTATTCATTTAGGAGGAAGTCAATGTGAGGAATATTTTCCCTCTTGACTTCCTTGTTTTATTTTTGCATTATTGTCATTCATCTGACAAGCTAGTCGCTGATTTGATTAATAATTCAGCCCAATAAAACAGCACCTCTATGCTAACATTGTTGAGAAGCACTTCTAGCCCTCCAATATAAGTTTCCATAATAATTCCCAGCAAGCACTCTAAGGTTGAATTTGTCACATTAGTCCATTTTTCCTCAAGTATCAAATAGAATGATGAATGTAACAAACTAGTTCTTTCATCCATAAGGTTGAATATGGCAAACTAGCCTTTTCCTCCATATTAATGTCTTTCTGTGAGGTGGTTGTGAATGTATCAAATTAGGCCTTTCCATTATGCAATCTTTCAAGACTCCATTAACCCAATAGATTGATAGGCACTAATCTCACACCATCCCATTTCCTAATTCTCCCCATCTCCCATTCCTTTCCTTTCCATACCCATTTTCCCATTTCCACTTCCACATACCATACTACACTTCGTTTTATCAAGGCTTATTCTTCATTTTTACCTTGAGCCCCCAGTCCAAAGCCTTGATAATCCTACCTTTAGGGAAGCCACCCTTGACTTGGAGGAGAGCCAACCAAAAGAGAGAGAAAGAGCTACATATTGATAATTTCCTTCCAACTCAACCTTGACACAAGTATAATTTCCTCAGATGTATCTTATTATCTTATCTTATATCTTATCAAACGTATCAACATAACAATTCATTTATAGTACATTACTAATAAAACATTTGCCTATAAAAATAAGAGATAAAAATCCCTTGATATTTTAACACAAAAAATTGCCTACAACATAGGCATACTTTTTACATCATTCTTTTTACATGAACACAAGAATAGAGCGACATTTTGTTGAAAATGATGTAATTTTCATTCTCAGCCATAACCGACCTAATATTGTAACATTATTGTATTTCTAGATTTGGCTAAGGCCGACCTTGTACACATACGTTGATAACCCCTCTTAGGGAAAGCACCCACTCTTAATGTATAAATACACAACTCTCATTTGTAATTTTCATTCCAGTGATTCATTCTTATTTTTTATGAAGTGATTTGCCTCAGGGCACCATCAACAATTGAACTCTTTGTCATGTCCCCATTTTTGGATTCCCTTATTATGCAGTTAGAGTCACTTCAAGAGGCTTGAGTCAGCCAATTCAGAGGGGTGAGAGTCGAGACTATGTCATTAGTGAGTTCGAAGGGTTTCGATGAGTCTTATGGGGCCCAGCTTAGTTTATTTACCATTATTCATAATCAAGATCATTTCCGCACAGCTTGTTCCTGGTTCTGTTGCATTCCGACGATTTTCGTAAAACAAGGTTATTAATGGGCATATTTTAATTAATTACACTAAAGGTACTATTTGGAACTTGTTTCTTGGAAAAATACCTTAGTGTAACAACTCGTTGGAACCGAAACGAAAACATCTACAAGATGGGGTGATGAAAAGTGACTTTCAGTGACCAGAGAAATCATAAAGGCGAATTAAGCACTTTTTGGAGTAAAAAGGCTCACTAAATTAATAAAGTGATTTTATGAGAAAATATTAAAGATGAATTCAAAGTCATTTGGGAAAAAGGTGAAAAGGGGTATAAAAGAGAAATAAGGGCTCATATTCTCTCATTATGCAGATTTATGATTTGACATTTGAGCTCTGAGGAGAAAACACAAGTTCAGGAGAATCAGTGACTTTATGGATTCCAAGAGGAATACACCCAAAGGTTGATTTTGATGTTGAGAGACACACCCTACTCAACGGGGAGATATACAAATCTTCCAACGATCTTTAGCAGCAGTCACACAGGTTGCAGCAGCAAGGGCGCACTTATTCAGGGTGAGGGCGCAGCTCCTGAGGAGACTTAGAGATTCGACTTGTCGCAGCCAAGGAGAATCTAGTGATTCCCTTCCGACCCAGTTGAGAGGAAGGCAGGGCACATCTATTGATTGGTTTCTCGTCAGAATCCGACAGACAAATCATCTTGGGTGCATCAGTCATCCAGTGAGGGTGCGACAATTGGGGAGGATACATTTAGGGTTCCCGAGAGATCACCAAATCAGATCCAGGGAAACCCTTCCGACCCATTACAGAGGAGCCTAGGGCGCTCAGTTTGAGACTATTACAACCTGTTAACCCCTAGATTTTCACCCTTGAAAGTCTTGAGGGTTAAGAGCAAGCATGCAACACTTTGGTTGGCATACTGAGATTTTTCCAGGGTTTTTAGCACTTATGTTAAGCAGGAGGTTGTTTCACACACAAGATAGGTACATGATCAGTACAGGGTTGCTTGGTTCAAGAGTCACAGTCTACTTGGTTTCTATGCATTTGTGAGAGAGAGATGTATACAGGTGTTTCTACTTTTTAGGAGGCACGGTTTGAGTGGGTCTCCTGACATTTTGGGGCAGTTCAGAGCATATAGTATGAGTCCTTGCAGGATTCTAGGCCCGATGACATTTTTTTGGGTGACATGTAGGAACTTGCTATTTTTGGCAGGGTGTGATTCAAGCCCCAGATTCAGATTCCAAGAGCACAATATTGATCCTTGAGGTATCCAAAGGTCTTTGGACCTTTTTTGGATGATGTCACTCAGATTCTATTTTTAGAAGGTTGAGCACCAGGGCTCGCATGTCGGTTCTGATCCCATATTCAGATCTATTGCAAGAAGACAATATCAATGAGTATAAAGTCAAGGGAATTTGGACAATTTTCTATTTTTAGCAGGTTGAGTACCAAGGCTCGCATGTCGATTCTGATTTTGGATTCAGATTCCTTGCAGAAATCGAATTCAATAAGTATAATATCATGGACATGCGAGGACTTTCTATTTTTAGCAGTAGACACATGATGGTGCTCGCCCAATCATGCCAAGCATTTGTGGAAAGTTTGGGTCAGTTTTGACAAGTTTCAAGATTTTGGGACCAGATGGATATTTTTAGCAGCGACTACATTTAGCAGGTCCAATCATCATCCATGTAGTGCCAAGTGGCATCCTCAGAGGTCGACATGTGGCAATGATGTGGGATCCACCTAGGCTAGGGTGCATATTCCTAAAATTGGAGCATATGATAATTAATTTATGATGGAAGGAGAGGTCGCATGAGTTTCTAAAGTTACCTCCTCCCAAGAATGCCATGCGCCTCTCTTCACCCTCTTCTCACTTATTTAGCTCGCCATTCACTCACTCATGCGCATTCAAAACTCACACTCACTCTTAGTCATCTCATTTAGACTCTATTTTTACCCCTCTCATGCACCCTTCTTCTTCCCTTGGATGTGCACCCTCACTAGCTATATATTGGAGGCTTGCCTTGGCTTATTTCGCCGGTTCTTGCAGTAGCAGCATAGTGTCTCTCTCATTCTCTTCTCTCTTTCTTTGGTCTAGTGGCTCCTCTTTGAGAAAAGTAGTCATTGTATCGGTTGTAGGCTTGTCAAGTGTGGTGCAACCAGCTCTCTTGGAAGCTTTATCAATAAAGAAGTGTGTGTTTTTCATTCAAACCTTTTTTCTTGGCGATATTATGGTAAATTTGTAATCTGATATGTCATTTTCTGAACTGTTTATCATGGTTAATTTCGGTCATTTTGAATAGTTTTCATCTTCTTTCTAGTCTATCTTCATTGTGCTAACCCTGCAAGTTCTCTCCAAGCGTATAAGATCGATTTTCTCACTGTTTTGGACCACTTTCACACGCTGTCAAAGACAAAACAGCTCGCTAATTTTTTAGTTTTAATACAGAAAATCAAACATTAGATCAGCCAGCAAGGCACTTCATTGTGCCTAGGGACTCCCCCCAGAGGCTAGCAAGCACTAGCCCAAACGGAGAGGGGTTTGGCTCATGACATCTGGGGCTATTTCTCCTATAATTAGCCAAGTTTTTACAGCTGTCATAACAGGCTTATCAGCGCAGATTGGAGGGTAGAAATTTGTGCTAACACAGCCAGATTCCGACAGTGGAATCTCTAGGGCAGCAGTTGGGGTGCATTCCCCAGGGGGATCCATTCGAGGTCCATATAGATTTGCAGAGGGCCGATCTTCAGTTGGACAGACACAGAGAGTGTGCATGAGCTCAGGGTGCATTGTTTGAGATAGATTCTAGGCATATCCGAGGAGTTTAGCCACCAGGGCTAACTTTCCAGTCCTGCAGCTGTTGTCGTATGAGTTATCGTAGGATGCAACAGATCCTACAGCTCATCCATTGTTCTAGCAACATTCTTCTATTACCGGGTATCATTGTTTTAGTTTGCTTATTCTATTCTGGCTAAGGTCCTTTTGTCTCTGATCTAGCCGAGAGATTTATTTTACTTTGTTGCATGCGGCAATGCACCCAGTCATTTTCATAATACATTGTTGTCGGTGTTCTGTGTCTTTATCTTTTGCATACTTGCTTATATATTGTTAAACAATTGTAATCACATGCAAAATCACCACACATGTTAAAACCAATCACTAAACGCATCCAGAATCCCAAAGTGTATCAGTTTCGACATCACATAATCATCAGTGGAGGTACATATTCCAATCTACGGAATTAGGGATATTACAGTGGTACCAGAGATGGTTTTCCTACCAGCCTAAGGGTATTCAGTGAGAAGAAATTTCAGATGGAAAATCAGTGGGATCAAGAGCAAATCAATGGGCACAAGATAAGGAGTTTACAAATTGTTTGAGGGAGTATATGGCACTTGGTGAGGCATTTTACACAGCCATGACATTCAAAGAATTTTGCACCATCAAACATCTGGAGTGGTATGAACCCTAATTAGCAGCGGATGAGGATTCCTTTAAAAGCACAATGCAGAAATTGAAGGACCATGAAGGACAAATTGACATTTTGGATGAGCATGCACCTATTTATGATAGGGATGTGTGCAATGAGGATGATGGGGCAACAGTCTTTTATACACCATTAGAGTTGGCCTATGAGGATGATCACATTATCATATGTGATGGTCGGGATAATAGCCCATGTGATATAGTTTCCCGATCAACGCCAACAGCTTATCATTGTTATGATGCTTATAACTATTTGGGTGTGAGTACACATGTTAAAACCAATCACTAAACGCATCCAGAATCCCAAAGTGTATCAATTTCGACATCACATAATCATCAATTGAGGTACATATTCCAATCTGCGGAATTAGGGATATTACAGTGGTACCAGAGATGGTTTTCCTACCAGCCTAAGGGTATTCAGTGAGAAGAAATTTAAGATGGATAATCAGTGGGATCAAGATTTGGCAAATCAATGGGCACAAGATAAGGAGTTTACAAATTGTTTGAGGGAGTATATGGCACTTGGTGAGGCATTTTACACAACCATGACATTCAAAGAATTTTGCACCATCAAACATCCGGAGTGGTATGAGCCCCAATTAGCAGCGGATGAGGATTCCTTTAAAAGCACAATGCAGAAATTGAAGAAGCATGAAGGGCAGATTGACCTTTTGGATGAGCATGCACCTATTTATGATAGGGATGTGTGCAATGAGGATGATGGGGCAACAGTCTTTTATACACCATTAGAGTTGACCTATAAGGATGATCACATTAGCACATGTGATGGTCGAGATAATAGCCCATGTGATATAGTTTCCCGATCAACGTCAACATCTTATCATTGTTATGATGCTTATAACTATTTGGGTGTGAGTACACCTAAGTATGATGAGGATGTGCGTGAGGAGGAGTCGAGAGCGGATGAGATGCCTTGTGAGGTTGACCTCATTTCTCAGGAGGTGTTTTTTATTGATGTTGGGCAGAGTGGTACAGCAGATGTTGGGGCATACTCTAATGAGGATTCCATAGTTGACCTTGGTAGCAGGAATCACGAGGTAGCACTCCAACATGATGTGGATGTTTGTTCGTGTGAGTCACACCATTTGACAAGGCCACTGAAGGTTCGCAAGGACATGATTGTGGTAGCCATGAGACACCTCGATGACACACATACATTGGTGGATGATTTTTGTTGGAGGACCACTATGGCGCAGGACAGCTTGGGAGGAGATATTTCCCTTGCAAATTTCATTTCACTCAAGGAGGCCATGGTAGTGACTAGATCTAACTACCTACACCTCGCAGATAGTGATTATCTTCTCGCTGTGGGTAGCGTGTACCAGGGTGCATTGGAAGGGAAAGAGCATGAGGTAGACAAACTTACCCGTGAGTTGGTGAACACGCAGGACTCCTTGGAGAGCACACAAATGGTCCTTCAAAAATCTAAGTTACATGTACAGCAACTTCAAAAGGAGTTGAGTCGGGCATCTCTTTCATCCATTTCAGTAGACAGTCAGTTATATACATCAGCCTTCTCTTAGGAGGTTGTCAGTGACATTGTCGAATTGATGGAGGAGCCTCATGTGATGGGTGAGCATGAGGAGCATTCAGACTTACACGTAATTGTAGGTAGATATGACACAAAGATTTTTGAGGATGCACATGTGTTGCTAGAGCCACCACTTTTGGTGAGCTCCTTGATCGCTCATGATGAGACAATTGAGCATACACTCATGGATTGTGGAGACAGGTACATTTCGGGCTAAGTTACCGGATCTGTCTGGTCTGAACACTGGATCTACAGATCCGCGTTTCAGATCCAGATCTGGATCCGCCCAGAAACGGATAGGATCTACCACATCGTTGTTTCGATTTGCTAAGGATATGGATCCCGCGAAGAGGAAACGGATCCGGACAATAGGAAACGGATCTCACAAATTGGAGACAGATCCCGAGGCAAACGACCCCACACTCGCGCGGATCCAAGGAAAGGCAACCTCGTTTTATGTGTTTTTAGGTTTTTGGTACTTTTTTTAGGGTTTTGGTGTGTATTTCAATTATATAACAACCTTGTCCCACTTCTGATTCATCTTAAAATAATCATTTGGACTCTAGTGAACAGAATCGTGAAGTTTGAAGTGGGGGCGGAAGTTTGAGCACTCACAGTGAGTGCACTCAGTGGTCACAAAAGTCTAAGTTGTCGGGCGCACTCACCAGGGCAATCCGGTGCACTCGCCAGGGCAGTCGGGGGTAGTGGAAGTTGTCGAGCGCACTCACCAGGGCAGTCGGGGGTAGTGGAAGTTGTCGGGCGCACTCACCAGGGCAGTCGAGGGTCAACGGCTCAGGCGCACGAGCAGTCAGCAGCTACAGGTCACGGGTATGTTGAAATTACTTACAATTTTGTTTAGTGTTTAAAGTTTAGATTAGTTTTAAAGTTTACTTTTAGTTAACTTTTAGTTTAGATTAGTTTAAAGTTTAGTTTTAGTTTTAGTTTTAGTTTTAAAATTTAGTTTTAGTTTATATTAGTTTAGTTTAGTTTTACTTTTAGTTTAGTTTAAATAATAATTTAGTTTAACTATTTATTTTAGTTTAGTTTAGTATTTAGTTTAAATAATAATTTAGTTTAGTATTTTAGTTTTAGTTTTAGTTTAGTTTAGTTTAAATAATTATTATTTTAGGTTTAATAATTTAGTTTAGTATTTAGTTTCATTTTAATTTAGTTTAGTAGTAAACTGTAGATTAAATTTTACTAGTAGTAAATTAAATTTAGTTTAGCCCTTACTATGTAGATTAAACTACAGAGTAAATAATTAAAAATACATTTTACTCAATAAAATGTATTTTTAATTATTTACTATGTAGTTTAAAAATTACCAATTAATTACTAATATAACTAATTACTAATTACTAATTAAAAATTTACTAATTACTTAGCAATTATTATTAAAAATTTACTAAATACTGTCACCTAGATAATTGTTAGGAGTAATTACTTGCCTCAAAATTTATTCTTAGGAATAATTACTTGCCTCAAAATTTATTCTTAGGAGTAATTACTTGCCTCAATGTTGAATACTAGTACAAATGGCAAACTAGCTTGTGTGCACATGAAGGACTTAAAATTCACACCACTAATATTGTTGATAATAAGTATTACTAAGCTACTGTTGAGGAACCATATTTTTTGGAAGGCATGGAGGCTACATTTTTATGATTGTATTGCAGCTATAGAAGTTTGCATCATATGCATGTTCCTAGTACTGATGTGTCATTTGGGCCCCTATGTTGGTATAACTATATACGTACTTCCCTATTTTTTTCTTGTCAACACATTCAATAGGACTAAACTTTTATCATTTATGATTTATCTGATATCATTTATGTAGATTTTATTTGTAATTTTGATTAGTGAATCTTTAAGAGCTCCTAGTTCCTATGAGGAATATTTATAGGCCATATAATTTATAAACTTTAAAGGTTAGAAGTTTGGTTACATTGCCTCTAAAAGCTTCTAAAGAAACCTGAAAGTGTCTTGAGAAGTTGAATGATTTATGGTAGGTCTTCTTTGTTGATGTTGAGAGTAAAATCCACTAGAAGTTGCAAGTTTGGAATGAGATTAATATAAGTGTTAGGGGATTAATACAAGTGTTGGGCTTCCTTTCTTTGCAGTCAGGTTTTTCATTTTTATTTGATAGTGAGATTTTTCAATTTGTTTACTGTGTAGTACATATGCTCTTACTTACAACAATTTGAAATTCCCCATATACGTAGTGCTATAGACATGGAACCATCACAGCAAAGTGAGGGGGCAACTAAAGATCCAAGATCTCCTTTATGGCAGTATGTGGAAATCGTTGGCAAAGATGCAAGGGGTGGTTCATATAAATGGAGATGCAATGAATACAATACCACCAAGAATGGCTCATACACTAGGGTGAAGGGCCATCTCACTGGGTTGGCTAACACAGGGGTGGCAGTATGTTCTAGTCCAAATGGTGAAGATGGCAAACCTAGACCAGGGTTGAGTCCTGCAAAACTTCAACTCTATGCATCTTTGCAAGATGTTGTTGATAGGAGACATGCTAAGGGAAAGGTCCCCGTGCAAGGCTCTGTAAGTAAGCCTCCAATACCATCTAGATCAGCAGTTGTGACTAATAAAAGGCCTACTTTGGGACCTCTTAAAGCAACATTCAATAACCAAGGTAGAGAAGTAGTTGATGAGCATGTAGCTTGTTGCATCTATGCAAATAGGCTAGCATTCAATTTGGTGTGCTCCCCTTATTGGCAACAGATGATTAAGACAATCAATGAAGCGCCAAAAGGGTACAAGAGCCTTGGTTATGAAAAAGTCTGCACCACTTTGTTATCATCAGAAAAACAATCCATGGATAAACAATTACAAGCAATCTGAAATATATGGACTGAAACAGGGTGTCCATTATCTCTGATGGAAGGAGAGACCAAAGAAATCAGCCTTTGATTAATGTTATTGCAATATGCCCCCAAGGGGAAATGTTTTTAAAGGCTATTGATTGCAGTGGAGTGGAGAAGGATGCAACGTTCATCTCCACAATTATTATTGATGCAACAGAGAGTGTGGGGCCACATAATGTTGTCCAAGTAATCACGAACAATGCACAGGTTTGTAGGGCTGCAGGCTTGATTGTAGCGAGTCAGTATGATCACATCTTTTGGACTCCATGTGCGGTACATTCATTGAACCTTATGCTTGCCAAAAATGGCAAGATTGGGTGGATTAATGAAATATATGTGGCATCGAAGGAGATCCAAATGTTCATAACTAATCATTCCATGTCCCAAGCCATATATCTGGGTTTTGCAAAGTTGGAGCTACTCAAGGTACTCCATTTTTAATCAATATTATTTGTATTATGGTTTCTTAATTTTTATAATTTAATTGTATATGTTTTCAGATTTGACTTTTCAAAACTTGTAGGTTGTTGAAACTCGTTTTGCCTCTCACACTTTAGTCATAAAGAGACTTGTGCAGGTCAGACAAGCATTGCAGGCGATGGTCATTGAACCTCTTTGGGAGTCATGGAGAACTTCCTCTTCTGATAGAGGACAAAGAATCAAGTCTATCCATAGTGGGACAAGATCCAATACCTTCTGCGGTTTACAGAACCAATTCTAACCATGATCAAGACAATTGACACAGATATGCCTTGCTTGGGGGAAATCTATGAAAGCATAGATAGTATGCTGGAGAGGATAAGAGAAATTATCAAAACCAATGATGGTGATCCCCTTGAACTATTTTACCATGAAGTGAAGGACATAGTTACCAAAAGGTGGAACAAAATGACCATGCCATTACACATTTTGGCCTATGCACTACACCGCAAGTATTATCATACCAAAGTTTTGTCTTTACCAGGTAGAACAGCGCCAAACAAGGATTTTGAAGTGGTACAAGGATATAAAACATCTTTGAGGAAAATCTATAGAGATGTGGGAATGGCAATGGAAGTACATGAGGAATTTGGAGCATATGTACAGTCCACTAGTAACTTTTCAGATCCACTAGCCATGGATGATCGGGGACATATGGATCCTATTGCTTGGTGGGGCTTCCATGGTGGGGATAGCATTCATCTGTCAACTCTAGCAACAAGGTTGTTATCGCAGGTTGCCAGTTCCTCATCAACTGAGAGGAATTGGAGTACATATGGCTTCATCCATTTAGTGAAGAGAAACAGAGTAGGAGCAAGGAAGGTTGAGGATCTTGTGTATGTTCATTCCAACCTCAGCCTTGTATCACATTCCACTCCATAGTATAAGAAGGGTCCAAGCAAGATGTGGGATGTGGAACCTGAGATCTTTGATTTAAACATGACACTTAATGCCATGCATCACCTCAGCCTACTTGAGGATGTCCAACCACCAATCCAGACTTCTGCTACAGCTTCCAACATTCTTGGACGCCCCTCGTCTATTCATGATGTAGAGTTGCAATATGTGAATGATGAGGATGTAGACCCATTTCATGATATGTAGTTGGACCGACTAGACATTATCATACTAGTAGAGTATTTTGTGATGAGACACTTAATTTTGTATTTACTATTACCCTTTTTATATGAGATGATGCATCATGATTTCAGTCTACATAATTACAAATTATCTAATGATATCAGTTCTAATGTTGTGATTCATGAATGTTTTTATTCTTAACTTTGAATATATTTAAAAAAAAAATATTAAAATATTATTATATTTTTTGTACGTGGCGTTTCCTCACCATATCTGGATCCTCGCTTTTCAAAAATTTGGCAGATCTGTTTCCTGGTAACATAGATTTCGAGTGATGACACATCCATTTGGGATCCAGGGTTAGTTGACATCCATGATGAGGACACGTCTATACAGGATCCAGAGTCAGTTGATATTCATGGATTGATTGACACAGTGGTTCATCCAAGATACAGGATGGTACCGAAAGACATAGGAGTATGCAGTGGTATACAGGGGCATACAGTGATGAGCAGTAGTCTGCAGTGGCATGCACAGGTGTACAGTGGCACACATGAGGATGCATTGCAGTCTAGGGTAGAGGCATACTTGATGGAGCATGGAGTTTCTAGTGGAGAGTGTTCTGCTCCATTGTCACAGTGCGTGGATTTTGGAGATCATATCATCAGTAGCCGTAGTACCTGTGATGATGGAGAGAGTAGGGTTGACCATCAATGTGAGGAGACACCTTTGGATGCGTATGATGGCATGGGAGTAGCGTGGAGTCTGCGTGACTGCTCAGATAGTCCACCGGAGTGCATGGATGAGTTCTTGGCCATACCCTTGGGATTGACCAATGTATGTGACACTTTCCAGTCAAGCATTCATTCGTGGAGGTTTCTGCTACCGTTCCTTGATGCTCTCATCAAGCACAGCAGGACATGGGAGGATTATGTGAGGCAGTTGGATGTGCCCCAGGCTGTTATAGATATGACAAAGATTCTCCATTTGGGGCATGTGGACAGTGCAAAGGTTGACAAAGGCAAATTGAGGGACGACATGATCTACTATAGAGATGGCCCATATTTAGTCTTTGAGTCCACATTTAGGAAGATGGTCATGACGATGACGTATGATACATCTTGGGCAGGGCATTCCAAGAATTTGTATGAGTTTGAGACACCACAGGAGACGGGGCTATTTTTCAGTGGGGTGTCTAAACTCCAGGCTTTGCCTGCATACATTACCAGGAGTGAGGATGGCAGATTTCTTTATGCGGGTTGTCAGCAGCAAGACAAATTAGTAGGCACAAGGTTGATTCCTAGTATCTGGTTTTCATCAGTTGGTGGCATATAAGGTTCAGTATATTGGCTCAACTGGATTCCAACAGTTATCAGTATGGCACAGCAGCAGTCAATAGGAATTGGAAGTGGTGGACTTCCAAATTGGCCATGGGATTTGAGGATTCATTTGGTCAATAGTTTGCTTCACTTCTTGATGGACCGGGTTGCGCCAACGAGCGGTCTACTTCATTCTTGGATTCTCATGAGAGGGCTTGTTGAGATTTGTTCTATATGGAAAGACAAGTTCTCTCTTTTGGTGCCCAGGATTGAGTATGGTGGTGGATTTGTAAACTTTGGTTCCGCAGGGACACCTTTACAGATTTTGCTTATTGATAGCAAGCCCAGTCTTTACATGTATTTTAGCATCGGATTCCAGGAGTGGGGAATCCAGTATGTGTACATTGGGCAGACAGTCATGGCCAGAGTGGTGCATCATCAACATGATGATCCCTTTCCGAGATTATCTTGGGACCCTGGGTTACAGGGTTGGGCATTTCATTAACTGATAGAAGTGAGTGGATCCTTGCAAGGAGAAATCCTTCAAATTTTCCATTGACCTTCAGTTTTGAGGAGTTTTGAGGAGAGCATTTCCCCTTTTAGTGATTTCTTGAGGTCTTGTAGTTCCTCACTTTGGCAGCAGAATGTTCATCCGAAAGAGGCCATGTTTGGCTTGGAGTGGTCATGAAGGTCAGTATCATTTTTTATGGAGGTTGAGCGTTACTTTCTGGATTTCTCTCATGAGATGTGTGATAGTGGCTCCCTAGTAGAGCGACTCGTTGAGGGGTTCACCGATTTTTTGCAGTATCATGTTGCTCTACCCATCGGTAACATTCATGTGGAGACTTTTTATGTCAATACCTCGCCAGATAGTGAGTTGAGAGGAGGATGCTTCACATCTTCCAGGTTGGTTTGGGACGCAAGTATCATGTTTAGTTTCAGTTGGGTTGAGTTGGCAGGGTGTCAGGGTTTGATAGGATTGCATGAGGACAAGCAATCTTTGGGAAGGGAGAACTATCATTTCCCCATTTTTGGATTCCCTTATTATGCGGTTCAAGTAACTTCTGGAGGCTTGAGTCAGCCAAGTCAGAGGGGTGAGACTATGTCATCAATGAGCTTGAAGGGTTTGGATGAGTTTTATGGGGCCCAGCTTAGTTTATTTACCATTATTCATCATCAGAATCATTTCCGCACAGCTTGTTCTTGGTTCCGTTGCATTCCGACGATTTTTGTAAAACGGGGTTATTAATGGGCATATTTTAATTAATTACACTAAAGGTACTATTTGGAGCTGTTTCATGGAGAAATAACTTAGTGTAATAGCTCGTTGGTACTGGGACGAAAATATCTACAAGATGGGGTGATGAAAAGTGACATTTAGTGGCCAAGAAATCATAAAGGCAAATTAATCACCTTTTGGAGTAAAAAGGTTCATTAAATTAATAAAGCAATTTTATTAGAAAATATTAAAGATGAATTAAAAGTCACTTGAAGGGAAAAAGGTGAAAAGCAGTATAAAAGAGAGATAGGGGCTCATATTCTCTCATTATGCAGAATTATGATTTGACATTTGAGCTTTGAGGAGAAAACACAGGTTCGGGAGAATTAGTGATTATGTGGATTCCAAAAGGAATACACCCAGATGTTGAATTCGGTGTTGAGAGACACACACTAGTCAACGGAGAGATCATAGATATCTTCCAATGATCTTTAGCAGCAGTTACACAAGTTGCAGCAGCAAGGGCACACTTATTCAAGGTGAGGGTGCAGCTTCTGAAGAGACTTAGAGATTCGACTTGTCCCAACCAAAGAGAATCTAGTGATTCCCTTCCGACCCAATTGAGAGGAATGCAGGGCACATCTATTGACTGGTTTCTCGTCAGATTCCGACGGAGAAATCATCTTGGGCGCATCAATCAGCCAGTGAGGGTGCGGCAGTTGGGGAGGATACATTTAGGGTTCCCAAGAGATCACCAGATCAGATCCAGGGAAACCCTTCCGACCCATTACAGAGGAACCTAGGGCACTTAGTTTGAGACTATTACAGCTAGATTCCCATAGTGGAATCTCTAGGGTGCAGTTGTTGGCAGCACTTGGGGCACATTCCCCCAAGGGGATCCATACGGGGCCTGTACAAATTTGCAGAGAGTCGGTCTTCAGTTGGACAGACACAGAGAGTCTGCATGAGGTCAGGGCACATTGTTTGAGATAGATTTGAGGCAGATCTGAGGAGTTTAGCCACTAGGGCGAACTTTCCAGTCTTGCAGCAGTTGTCGTATGAGTTGTCATAGCATGCAACAGATCCTACAGCTCATCCATGTTGATATTATGGTAGTTGCGGGAGGGATTAACCTCCACGTGTAACCCTGACAAGAATAGAATATTCTGGAAACCAAGAAGAAACCCTAAAGCTTTGGACATAACCCTAGAAGACAAGCCAACTAAAGAAAATAATTATTATTGAGTCTTTAGCCTCCAGAAAGAGAAGTCGGCCCAGACAGCTAAGAAAGAGCAGTATAAATAAAGGATGCCAGAGCTCATTTGTACACACAGCTCGCAACTGCAAAAATTCAGTTAGTGCGCAAGTTTGTAGAGTAGATGCAGTTGCAGCTACTGCAACTAGTATTTTCGGTTTTAGGCTTGGACTTTCTCTTAGTTATGGTTTGAACTTTCTACTTGGTATGCTAGCTATGGAGAGTGGTACGCTACCTTGATTGGCTTTTCGACCTAAGGTTTGCTTCCAGAATCATTCTCTCTGTCAAGGTTAAGGTGCTCAGGGTGGCTTCGGCCTATGGTTGGGTGACAATATTGCTATATTGTCTATGGTTAAACGAGCACACCTATTATTTCTAACAGGTTATGGGCCCACACTATCTTCGAACAGTCTAACCGTCGGAAGATAGATTGGGAGGATTTTGCTTAGTTACAGTTGCAGTTGCAGTCAGAGTTTTTGTTGCAGCAACGAAACCCTAACCCTCTTGTTGAGGCACTTTAAGTGAAGAGATTGACCTAATTTCTGTATAGCCTAGTGCGCCCTAGCCTAGCCCACCTCCTCGTACTCTCAGCAAGCTAAGACGTCAAGCTTGAGTTTTTGGTCAAAATCAAAGGTTGACCAAGTCAAAGCAGTCATGACTTACTCTATTAAGTCCAAAAACAAGTTAGAAGGGGCTTCTAACTTCAGAGCATGGAAGACAAGGATTCACCTCATCCATGCCAAGACTAAAGTCTTGGATATCGTGAAAGCAAAGATCGTGGAACCACAGTTTGAAGAAGGAAAAGAGAAGGAACCTCAACACATTGCAGTTATGGAGAAGTTCAAGGACAATGACATCAATGCCATGAGTATCATAGTGGACTATGTAAAAGACCACTTGATACACTACATCTCTCATCTTGACTCATCTAAGAAGATGTACGATGCCCTAACTAATCTCTTCTCAATCAGAAACATTGGACAAGTAATGAGTCTGAAGAATGAGCTTCGTGACATGAAAAATGAATGATGATGAAAGCATAACATCATACTTTGTGAGAATCTCTCAGTTAAGAGATCAACTACAAGCTATTGAAGAAATCATTTCAAGGAACTAGTAAATATAGTAATCAACAGCCTTCCGAAGACATGGGATGCATTTTTCGCAAGCATGAACACAAGAAAGGAGTATCTCACATTTGAAGAACGTTGGACTTGTTGTGCACAAGAAGAATCAAGGATTAGCACAAAAGATAAATCCCAAAAGAAATACGTTGATCAAGCCTTCACAGCAAAATTCAAAAATTTCCGGAATAAGAGGAAGTTTGGCTTAAGGAAGGAAATAGACGAAGCATCAATTGTCGAACAAAGGGAACCCTCAAAGAAGGCCAAGCAAGATAAAACAGACTTCTTCTTCTAATTCAAGGTAACAATATTCTTCAAAAGTTCCTATACATACCATGTTTACATAGTTTCTATACATATCTTGCATATCTATTTCTTAGAAGATAAGATGTTCAAGTGAAAGAATACCTATGGAAGAATAACAAGATAAGGATTGTTATCACGATGACTACAAGTCAAGCAATACACATGAAAAGATGAAGTACGTTGACAACCCTTGGTAACAATTCATGTGGAAGCTATTATATAAGTAACCACTGCCAGATAAGCCGAAATCAAAATCAAACTTGAAAGAAACCTAGAAGAAGTCAAAACAGAAAGACGTCAGCAATCAAAAGGAAATTCGAAAAAGACTTGTGACACTTTGTAGAAGGCAATAAGAATGCAGCCGAAAGCATGGACTCTCTTAGATGGAGGGAATTGATTACAGAATTCCAAAAGAAGAGCATCCATTCATGCATGAAGCAAGGATTAGGAGGGAGCTAAAACAAAATGATATGATCCATTGAGGATTATGAAGTATCTGTCCATGTTCCAATTGAAAGTAGCAGCCATGATAAACAGCACATGTTCAGTTTGACTCTAGAAGAAGTCTTCTTCGAAAAGAAGCCTTAAAGTATCCTTGGTTGTCCATCTACATCCATGATTCTATGATGAAAGGAAGAAGTTGGAATCTTCAGGGCATATAGAAGAACCCATAGACACAAGAGTTAAAGAGAGACATGAGGAAGAACATGAAGATTACAAGAAAGAGAGAAAGAAAAGCAAGAACAACCTATTATTATATCGAGAATCAGAAGACTACCAATTTGGTTTGAACCCACTAAGAAGCAATTGATCAGAGGAAATGGAATATGAGTGAGATCGGAAGAGCGTCGTGTAGGGAAAGAGTGTAGATCTC
>CBVK0103607028.1:0-11660 GCA_900067695.1 Picea abies | reverse complement strand
AAAAACACCTTATCTCTCCTGGTGGCTTCTCTAGCCACTGAAAGTCACTTCTCACTATCCCATCCTTTAGTGTTGCTCCTCCCGATTCTAATGAGCTATTACACTGAGAGGTTCCTCCAAGTGATGTGCCCAAAATGACCTCTTCAGTGAATTTAATTAACTTATAGCCCAAAATAGTCAAAATCATTGAAATCGTCGGAATGCAACGGAACCAAAGCCAACCTCTGCGGAATGGCTCATAATGATGAAATATGATGAGCAATGCAAGATGGACTCAACAATGCCTCTCAATAACCCATGTACTCGCTATCAAGGAACATCATGGTTTTGGGTGTCTTTTAAAACATTTACATGGTTGTGGCATTCCGTCAAACACTTTGTTGATCTACTTGTTTACATGTGTTTACATGCAGGATGGCCTCTTGATTTCAGCCTTAGGGTTTTGATTATGATTTTATATGTGTTTGCAACATATGCAAGATCAATAAGATGATAGACAAGCCAAAACACTACAGATCTGATCTTTATTTCATAACATTAGCAATAACCCGATATAATGAGATGCCAATCTGGAATGCACATTAGATGGCTCCAATAAAGATAATACAAGATAGGAGCTGCTACAAAATGCTCCAATAGAAGATGCCACATGCCTCCAAAGGCCAAGTATCCAATGAAGATCAATACAAGATGATTTGGGCCGTATGAAGAGCCAAACCCCCAAGATGGAAGATGCCACACCCTGCTGGAATGTTGAAGCTCCTCAACAATTCGGCCTTGCTGCCAAATGTGTCCAATTACCTCAAGAGAGATGCCAAATAGTAGATCAGGTGATGGCAAGAACAACCCAGGTGCCCGAATCTCTGAGATCTCCCTCAAACCTTATGGATCTGAGCCTCCTCCAAGGTATGGTGCGCCCCCCCTGGATGCCTGAAACCCTAGATAAATCGACCTCACTCATAGAGACCTCCAACAGCTCCACCAATCCACTAAAATGATAGATCAGGACACGGTAATGAAAACCCAAGTGCTTAACAAGGGAAAATATCTGCTAGATCCTTATATCTAGCTACCCTCCAAATAATGGTGCGCCCTCCTCATGGGGAATCATCCCACTTTCAATACAAATAAACCCTCCATTGAAATGCCTCAGGAAACAACCAAGAACAATGCTAAGACACCTGCAAGGAAAACCCAATACCTAGAATTCCCAAAACCTCTTCTCCTCAGCTAGATCGAATCCTCCCTCAATGAATGGTGCGCCCCTCTTGCTGGAAACCCTCAACTGATGCGCCCTCTCTCTATTTGCACATGTAAATGATGTAGAATCCTCCTGCAACTGAATAGATCTGGAACTAGAATGGTGTGGGAGAGTATTGCATCTCTGAGACCAAGCTTGGGACAAGCTAGGTGGAATCTTTCACCACTGAATCGTCCTCTGGGGTTTGTTAAGTCAAAACCCTCAAAACCCCCAATGTTGGGCTCACTAGCTAAAAGCNGCCAGAAATCAAAAGATGATCATACATGAATGAATGAGTAGAGGCCCTTGCCTTTCCTTTATACTTTTTGGCTCACCTTGTCCCTCCAAAGTGACTTTCATTTTATTGATATTTAATTAATTAATTAACCTTTTTACCTCTGAAAAACACCTTATCTCTCCCGGTGGCTTCCCTGGCCACTGAAAGTCACTTCTCACTATCCCATCCTATAGTGTTGCTCCTCCCGATTCCAATGAGCTATTACACTGAGAAGTTCCTCCAAATAATGCGCCCAAAATGACCTCTTCAGTGAATTTAGTTAACTTATAGCCCAAAATAGTCAAAATCATGGAAATTGTCGGAATGCAACAGAAACAAAGCCAACCTATGCGGAATGGCTCATAATCATGAAATATGATGAGCAATGCAAGTTGGACCCCACAATGCCTCTCAATAGCCCCTGTACTCGCTAAAACATCCATCTGGCTACTCTAGTCATCATAAACCTTTACACTGTGATGATGTCCCAAAGTGGGGACATTACAATCCTCCTTACTAGAAAATTGCTTGTCCTCAAGCAATAACCAAATCCTCTCAAATAAAATGCCAGGAACCCATGTCCACCTGTGGGATACACAATAGATCCCATCCAAAGATGAACACTCATACATTCTCAGGATCCCATGTCCACCTATGGGATACATAATAGAACCCATCCAAAGATGAACACTCACACACTCTGCCCCTTGGGTCCCATATCAAGTCATGAACTACTAGCCCCTGGGAAGCATAACCCTGAAATATACCAACTCTGGGAGTCTCCTGCATATGACACATGGCCTCATCTCGGAATCAATCCACCCTCTAAGTCTCTACCAAGATCCATACGGTCTCCATCAGCTGCACATGTTAATGCCAGAATGAGGTTTTGCAAGACCTCCATGAGACACCCACAAGCGATGCACTCCTCTCAATACTGAAGCTCAATGGAAAGTTAGAATAACTTCCCCCTGCAAAGGTCCAGTCGCCTCCGTCAGTAAGTGAAATTCCCAACCCTACAATCCTTGGGTCCCATGCTAACCTCTATCGAAGATCACCCTGCTGGTCCTGCACTACTCTGACCATGACTGTCTGCCCCCTGCATACATCCTGAATCCTCCTCTCCTGGGTCCTCCAACTGAAATACCTGTGACCATTGGACCTACTGTCCAGAAACTGTATCAGTAAAGACACCTCTATGGAAGAAGTACCTGTCCAAACATCTCCATGCCCTATCCTGATGATCAAAAGGGAGAAAAGGTCTTGCCCCTTAGGATAAGTACCTACAGGCCCACTCCAAATCAACCCAAGGTGGAGTGTGTGGCTCTTTGTCTCAACCTGGGTCAACATGAACATCCTGCTAATAAAACGGACTCCCGGATCCCATGGAAAACTTGGAAGTTTATCACTTCCAGTCTCCGCTAGCCGCTCCTGTGTTAGATTGATCACTGTCGGAAGTCCCCCATGCTCATCCTCTTGTTGTATGTCGTAAATGCACTCATGTCAGGTGGTTTCAGCCTAACCACTCTCCATGTCTCATCTCCCATGCAACTGTTGATACTGTGAAGGTGACCTCTCATAACAATGTGTTGCTACAAGGGAAGGGCATCTACATGCTCCCTGAAGTGTCTCCTCCCTGCACATCAATACACCCCTATGGATCTCACTGTAAACCTCTGCATGTCTCTGTGAGTAATCAATTAACACTATATGCTCCTGCATACTCAGGTAGTCCCCTGTATACCCCTGCAGCATCATGGATCATGGGTGTACTACTAGATCAACCTCTACATGAAGGTCAATCCCTCTCGGAACACAAATGGAAGTATCATCAAAACTGCCCCTGGCTCTGGAGCCCCCATGTGTAGTTGAGTGCTTGACTATCTCAAAGATCCTCTCATGCGCCCCCGGACCGTAACTCTCCATACTCATCAGTGATCTTGTGCACACCTCAGGCTCCTCCATCAACTGGTGCTCCTCTGCCAAACCACCAACATCCTCCAGTGATGTGACTGAATGATGTATCTGGGTGTCCACCAAGATAGGTGAAGTGGATCTCTAACAAATCTCCTCAAGGAGCTCCTCTGATCTGGACTCTGATTCTTGAAGGGTTGTTTGTGTGCCTCTCAAGAATCCTCGAGTGCTCTCCAACTCCTGAGTGAGTCGGTCCATCTCCAACTCCTGCTTGCTTAAGGCTCAGTGATACATCTCGCCAATCCCCAATAGGTAGTCCCTGTTTGTCAACAACTGCTGGAAGTCGGACCTCATCACAGACATTCTCTCTAAGAGAGTATGAACGTCATCTATGGAAAATACCTCATCTAAACTATCATGTGTCATTGATGCCCTCTAGCAACAATCGGCCATCAATGCATGCATGTCATCAATGCGCCTGGTGGTTGCTATGATCATATCCTCACTGACTCTCAGTTGTCTTTTCAAGTGGTGTGACTCCTGATCACAGTCATGTTGAGGTGCCACCTCATAGCCCTCACTGCTAGTGTCAGTCTTGCTAGTGTCAACTCTGGAATCCCCAAAAACATCCTCTGCATAAGATAACGTGTTGAACGACCCACTGTCTACCGTGTTGTTGGGTCCTCCTGTATGCCATTGCACCCCATCACTAGATGATATCTCCATCTGAATCACATCGTATCCTGTATGAGCAGTTGTATCCTCTTGTGCACTCACCCTGCTGCTATCATCTGCGCCTAGATCCCATATAGATGTATCCAGACACGTGCTATGGTCATCCTGACTACTAAAGAGTGCATCCTCATTAATACAGGCTGATCCTAAAAGTAAGTGCTCCATCAACCTGTCAGCGTCCACAATCTGCTCAACTAATGGGGACTCAATCTCCTCATGCTGACCTGTGTGTGTAAGGTCCACAGTCTCCAAGTCATGTCTCTCCTCCTGGATCTATGGATCCCTATGTCCATGGTGTGTATCCCTCATACTAGGACCATCCACCACATCTGACATGCCACTGATATCCTCAAGTGACGTGGCTATCATGGGTGTTTGAAAAGATGATAGATGTGTCACGACCACCCTAGGAAACTGATCATATGTAGGTGCTAACACATGTGAATCCTCACTAGTGTCACCACTCTGCTGAGGTGTAAGGTCATCAATGGTATGTGTTATATTGTTTGAGACACCAGTGCTATCATCTTGTCCCTCCAACTGTCTATCCACTATACCAAGGTTACCATCCTCCTCAAGCGTGTTAGAATCATCAACCTCTGTGCAACAGTCACTATCACTAGTCTCTTTGCAAGAGTCACTATCATCATCGGACTGCTCTAGAGGAGAATCTATCGCTCCATCCTCACATGCCTCATCATCATTGTCATAGCATACCTCCATAACATGATGTTGATCCCTACCCCGACACCTATGATCTGGTTCCCATGACCCCTTGCAACTATAACAAAGTTGTGTGCTCCTAGTGGGCGTGGGGTCTCTCTGTGCTTCCTTCCATCTAGTTTCTTCGGCCTTCTTCTCTCCTAATCTGATGATTCCAAGTAGAATCTCATCTTCGCTCCATATGGAAGTTTTGAAAGCTAAATACTATGGGAAGGTTATGTGATCCTTAATCTCGTTGCTAATGCTAGAATATTGTATCTCATAACACATGAGATCAAATTGAATCTCATCCATTTCTCCTTATGGAAGACCTCTCTATACTCTGCATGCATGTGCTAATTCCCATTGGCTGGCAGGAACCTGGCTCTGATACCACTATAATGTTCCCAAGCCAAGATGCAAGGAACATCACAATTTCAGATGCCTTTTAAAACTTTTACATGGTTGTGGCATTTCGTTAAACACTTTGTTGATCTACTTGTTTACATGTGTTTACTTGCAGGATGGCCTCTTGATTTCGACCTTAGGGTTTTGCTTATGATTTTATATGTGTTTGCAACAATAAACAAGGAGATACAATCATGGAACATACCTCAACCATATTCAAGATCAATAAGATGATAGACAAACCAAAACACTGCAGATCTGATCTTTATTTCATAACACTATCAAGAACCTGATACAATGAGATGCCAATATGGAATGCACATTAGATGGCTCCAATAAAGATAATAGAAGATAGGAGCTGCTACAAAATGCTCCAATCAAAGATGCCACACGCCTCCAAAGGCCAAGTATCCAATGAAGATCAATACAAGACGATCTGGGCCGAATGAAGAGCCAAACCCCCAAGCTGGAAGATGCCACGCCCTGCTGGAATGTTGAAGCTCCTCAACAATTCGGCCTGCTGCCAAATGTGTCCAATCACCTCAAGAGAGATGCCAAACATTAGATCAGGTGATGGCAAGAACAACCCAGGTGACAGATCTCCGACATCTCCCTCAAACCTTATGGATCTGAGCCTCCTCCAAGGTATGGTGTGCCCCCCCTGGATGCCTGAAACCCTAGATAAATCGACCTCACTCATAGAGACCTCCAACAACTCCATCAATCCACTAGAATGATAGATCGGGGCACGACAATGAAAACCCAAGTGCTTAACAAGGCAAAATACCTGCTAGATCCTTAGATCTAGCTACCCACCAAATAATGGTGCGCCCTCCTCTTGGGGAATCGTCCCCCTCTCAATACAAATAAATCCTCCACTGAAATGCCTCCGGAAACAACCAAGAATGATGTTGAGACACCTGCAAGGAAAACCCAATACCTGGAATTCTTGAAACCTCTTCTCCTCAGCTAGATCAAATCCTCCCTCAATGAATGGTCCACCCCTCTTGCTGGAAACCCTCAACTAGTGTGCCCTCTCTCTATCTGCACATGAAACTGATGTAGAATCCTCCTGCAACTGAGTAGATCTGGAACTAGAATGGTGTGGGAGAGTATTGCATCTCCAAGACCAAGCTTGGGACAAGCTAGGTGGAATCTTTCACCACTGAATCGTCCTCTAGGATTTGTTAAGTCAAAACCCTCAAAACCCCCAATGATGGGCTCACTAGCTAAAAGGTAGAAATCAAAAAAAGATCATACATGAATGAATGAGTAGAGGCCCTTGCCTTTCATTTATACTTTTTGGTTCACCTTGTCCCTCCAAAGTGACTTTCATTTTATTAATATTTAATTAATTCACTTTAATTAATTAATTAACCTTTTTACCTCTGAAAAACACCTTATCTTTCCTGGTGGCTTCCCCGACCACTAAAAGTCACTTCTCACTATCCCATCCTGTAGTGTTGCTCCTCCCAATTCCAATGAGCTATTACACTGAGAGGTTCCTCCAAGTAATGTGCCCAAAATGACCTCTTCAGTGAATTTAATTAACTTATCGCCCAAAATAGTCAAAATCATTGAAATCGTCGGAATGCAACAGAACCAAAGCCAACCTGTGTGGAATGGATCATAATTATGAAATATGATGAGCAATGCAAGCTGGACCCCACAATGCCTCTCAATAACCCCTGTACTCGCTATCAAGGAACATCACAGTTTTGGGTGTCTTTTAAAACTTTTACATGGTTGTGGCATTTCGTCAAACACTTTGTTGATGTACTTGTTTACATCTGTTTACTTGCAGGATGGCCCCTTAACTTTGGCCTTGGGGTTTTGATTATGATTTTATATGTGTTTGCAACAATAAAGAAAGAGATACAATCATGGAACATACCTCAACCATATGCAATATCAATAAGATGATAGACATGCCAAAACACTACAGATCTGATCTTTATTTCATAACACTAGCAAGAACCTGAAACAATGAGATGCCAATCTGGAATCCACATCAGACGGCTCCAATAAAGATAATAGAAGATAGGAGCTACTACAAAATGCTCCAATAGAAGATGCCACACGCCTCCAAAGGCCAAGTATCCAATGAAGATCGATACAAGATGATCTGGGCCATATGAAGAGCCAAACCCCCAAGCTGGAAGATGCCACACCCTGCTGGAATGTTGAAGCTCCTCAACAATTCAGCCCTATTGCCAAATGTGTCCAATTACCTCAAGAGAGATGCCAAACAATAGATTGGGTGATGGAAAGAACAACCCAGGTGCCTGAATCTCCGAGATCTCCCTCAAACCTTATGGATATGAGCCTTCTCCAAGGTATGGTGCACCCACCCTGGATGCCTGAAACCCTAGATAAATTGACCTCACTCCTAGATACCTCCAACACCTCCACCAATTCACTAAAATGATAGATCGGGGCACGACAATGAAAACCCAAGTGCTTAACAAGGCAAAATACCTACTAGATCCTTAGATCTAGCTACCCTCCAAATAATGGTGTGCCCTCCTGTTGGGGAATCGTCCCACTCTCAATACAAATAAATCCTCCACTGAAATGCCTCCAGAAACAACCAAGAACGATGCTAAGACACCTGCAAGGAAAACTCAATACCTGGAATTCTCGAAACCTCTTCTCCTCGGCTAGATCGAATCCTCCCTCGATGAATGGTGCACCCCTCTTGCTGGAAACCCTCAACTGATGCGCCCTCTCTCTATCTGCACATGTAATTGATGTAGAATCCTCTTGCAACTGAGTAGATATGGAACTAGAATGGTGTGGGAGAGTATTGCATCTCCGAGACCAAGCTTGGGACAAGCTGGGTGGAATCTTTCACCACTGAATCGTCCTCTAGGGTTTGCTAAGTCAAAACCCTCAAAACCCCCAATGTTGGGCTCACTAGCTAAAAGCCAGAAATCAAAAGATGATCATACATGAATGAATGAGTAGAGGCCCTTGTCTTTCCTTTATACTTTTTGGCTCACCTTGTCCCTCCAAAGTGACTTTAATTTTATTAATATTTAATTAATTAATTAAATCACTTTAATTAATTAATTAACCTTTTTACCTCTAAAAAACACCTTATCTCTCCTGGTGGCTTCCCTGGCCAATAAAAGTCACTTCTCACTGTCCCATCCTGTAGTGTTTCTCCTCCCGATTCCAATGAGCTATTACACTGAGAAGTTCCTCCAAGTAATGTGCCCAAAATGACCTTTTCAGTGAATTTAGTTAACTTATAGCCCAAAATAGTCAAAATCATGGAAATAGTCGGAATGCAACAGAAACAAAGCCAACCTGTGCGGAATGGCTCATAATGATGAAATATGATGAGCAATGCAAGCTGGACCCCACAATGCCTCTCAATAACCCCTGTACTCGCTATCAAGGAACATCACGATTTTGGGTGTCTTTTAAAACTTTTACATGGTTGTGGCATTTCGTCAAACACTTTGCTGATCTACTTGTTTACATGTGTTTACTTGTAGGATGGCCTCTTGATTTCGGCCTTGGGGTTTTGATTATGATTTTATATGTGTTTGCAACAATAAACAAGGAGATACAATCATGGTACAATCATGGAACATACCTCAACCATATGCAAGATCAATAAGATGATAGGCAAGCCAAAACATCGCAGATCTGATCTTTATTTCATAACACTGGCAAGAACCTGATACAATGAGATGCTAATCTGGAATGCACATAAGATGGCTTCAATAACGATAATAGAAGATATGAGCTGCTACAAAATGCTCCAATAGAAGATGCCACACGTTTCCAAAGGCCAAGTATCCAATGAAGATCAATACAAGACGATATGGGCCATATGAAGAGCCAAACCCCCAAGATGGAAGATGCCATGCCCTTCTGGAATGTTGAAGCTCCTCAACAATTCGGCCCTGCTGCCAAATGTGTCCAATCACCTCAAGAGAGATGCCAAACAGTACATCGGGTGATGGCAAGAACAACCCAGGTGCCCGAATCTCCGAGATTTCCCTCAAACCTTATGGATATGAGCCTCCTTCAAGGTATGGTGCGCCCCCTTGGATGCTTGAAACCCTAGATAAATTGACCTCACTCCCAGTTACCTCCAACAACTCCACCAATCCACTAGAATGATATAAAGGGGCACGACAATGAAAACCCGAGTGCTTAACAAGGCAAAATACCTGCTAGATCCTTAGATCTAGCTACCCTCCAAATATTGGTGCACCCTCCTCTTAGGGAATCATCCCACTCTCAATACAAATAAGTCCTCCATTGAAATGACTCTGGAAACAACCAAGAATGATGCTAAGACACCTGCAAGGAAAACCCAATACCTGAAATTCCTGAAACCTCTTCTCCTTAGCTAGATCGAATCCTCCCTCAATGAATGGTGCGCCCCTCTTGCTGGAAACCCTCAACTGATGCACCCTCTCTCTATTTGCACATGTAATTGATGTAGAATCCTCCTGCAACTGAGTAGATCTGGAACTAGAATGGTGTGGGAGAGTATTGCATCTTTGAGACCAAGCTTGGGACAAGCTAGGTGGAATCTTTCACCATCGAATCGTCCTCTAGGGTTTGCTAAGTCAAAACCCTCAAAACCCCCAATGTTGGGTTCACTAGCAAAAAGCTAGAAATCAAAATATGATCATACATGAATGAATGAGTAAGGGCCCTTGCCTTTCCTTTATACTTTTTGGCTCACCTTGTCCCTCCAAAGTGACTTTCATTTTATTAATATTTAATTAATTAACCTTTTTACCTTTGAAAAACACCTTATCTCTCCTGGTGGCTTCCCTGGCCACTAAAAGTCACTTCTCACTATCCCATTATGTAGTGTTTCTCCTCCTGATTCCAATGAGCTATTACATTGAGAGGTTCCTCCAAGTAATGTGCCCAAAATGACCTCTTCAGTGAATTTAATTAACTTATCGCCCAAAATAGTCAAAATCATGGAAATTGTTAGAATGGAACGGAACCAAAGACAACCTGTGCAGAATGGCTCATAATGATGAAATATGATGAGCAATGCAAGTTGGACCCCACAATGCCTCTCAATAACCCCTGTACTCTCTATCAAGGAACATCACGGTTTTGGGTGTCTTTTAAATCTTTTACATGGTTGTGGCATTTCGTCAAACACTTTGTTGATCTACTTGTTTACATGTGTTTACTTGCAGGATGGCCTCTTGATTTCGGCCTTAGGGTTTTGATTATGATTTTATATGTGTTTGCAACAATAAACAAGGAGATACAATCATGGAACGTACCTCAACCATATGCAAGATCAATAAGATGATAAACAAGCCAAAACACTACAGATATGATCTTTATTTCATAACACTAGCAAGAACCTCATACAATGAGATGCCAATCTAGAATGCACATTAGATGGCTCCAATAAAGATAATAAAAGATAGGAGTTGCTACAAAATGCTCCAATAGAAGATGTCGCACGCCTCCAAAGGCAAGTATCCAATGAAGATCAATATAAGACGATCTAGGCCATATGAAGAGCCAAACCCCCAAGCTAGAAGATGCCACGCCCTGCTGGAATGCTGAAGCTCCTCAAGAATTCAGCCTTTGCAGCCAAATGTGTCCAATCACCTAAGGAGAGATGCCAAACAGTAGATCGGGTGATAGCAAGAACAACCCAGGTGCCCGAATCTCTGAGATCTCCCTCAAACCTTGTGGATCTGAGCCCCCTCTAAGGTATGGTGTGCCCCCCTTGGATGCCTGAAACCCTAGATAAATCGACCTCACTCCTAGATACCTCCAACAACTCCACCAATCCACTAGAATGATAGATCGAGGCACGACAATGAAAACCCAAGTGCTTAACAAGGCAAAATACCTGCTAGATCCTTAGATCTAGCTACCCTCCAAATAATGGTGCGCCCTTTACTTGGGGAATCGTCCAACTCTCAATACAAATAAATCCTCCACCTAAATGCGTTTGAAAACAACCAAGAATAATGCTAAGACACCTGCAAGGAAAACCCAATACCTGGAATTCCTGAAACCTCTTCTCCTCAGCTAGATCGAATCCTCCATCAATGAATGGTGCACCCCTCTTGCTGGAAACCCTCAACTGATGCGCCCTCTCTCTATCTGCACATGTAACTGATGTAGAATCCTCCTGCAACTGAGTAGATATGGAACTAGAATGGTGTGGGAGAGTATTGCATCTCCGAGACCAAGCTTGGGACAAGCTAGGTGGAATCTTTCACCACCGAATCGTCCTCTAGGGTTTGTTAAGTCAAAACCCTCAAAACCCCCAATGTTGGGCTCACTAGCTAAAAGCTAGAAATCAAAAGATGATCATACATGAATGAATGAGTAGAGTCCCTTGCCTTTCCTTTATACTTTTTGGCTCAC
>CBVK0103607027.1:0-14309 GCA_900067695.1 Picea abies | reverse complement strand
CAACTGAGTAGATCTGGAACTAGAATGGTGTGGGAGAGTATTGCATCTCCGTGACCAAGATTGGGACAAGCTAGGTGGAATCTTTCATCGTCGAATCGTCCTCTAATGTTTGTTAAGTCAAAACCCTCAAAAACCCCAATGCTGGGCTCACTAGCTAAAAGCCAGAAATCAAAAGATGATCATACATGAATGAATGAGTAGAGGCCCTTACCTTTCCTTTATACGTTTTGTCTCACCTTGTCCCTCCAAAGTGACTTTCATTTTATTAATATTTAGAAAAACACCTTATCTCTCTTGGTGGCTAGAACCTTGGCATGGAACATTGCCTCATCGGGGTATCGGGCCACCGGGCTTCCTTGGAAAGTCCTTTCAAACAATTCTCCAGTAGTCCAGGGTCCAGTTACCCACTTACGACAGGGATCAATGGTGAAGATATGACGACCCATAGATCCAATGACTACAGTTTAAGGGCGTACAATCTAAGGTTTATGCCCGATAGGGACGCACGCTTGGCCCACTAAAAAATTGATGACCAACACGTAACATCCTCTAGGTATGTTAGCGGCCACGCTGGCATTCTATGTTAGCATGACATCACCTCTCTCTCTTGCTCATAATACAAAGGGGTGGAAGCTCGTGTTGGAACTCTGCCCCACCTGTATCAGGTATCGGGAAAACACCATATTTACATCACAACTTCTTTCAGTACTCTGGGGATTCGATACCTCGGTTAACCAAGGCTCTCACTATCAATTCCAAATCATCCAATAACGATAGGATGGTTGTTATTCATCCTCCTAGCCAATCCTAGAGCTATTGTTCCTCGCCAGTTCACATAAGTGTTTAAACATGTTATAGCTTATGTATTGGGCTTAGCAGTCATGTTGGGTTTTTCAACTCAGCTCCCTTAGGCTCTTAACCCATTCACAACTAGAAATGAGCATGCTACTTGACAATCAAATGAGGATTCGATTCCTCACAAAGTTTTGTATCAAGGAGAAGGAGAAAGCACAGGGTTTAACAGCCTTCTTTGGCCTCCCTCATGCATGCTTTGCCATTAATTCAACATCCTATTTAAGGAAGATTACAACACTTCTTTCCTCTCGAAATGGTCATTGATTCTTATCTATAGATCCGGTTCCTTCTCACGGGAAGCCTAATACAATAAATATATACACACTACTGAGCACACATGGACTACAAACATACAACCTGTTAGTTTTCCTTACAGGCTCAGGCCCTTAGTCCTGTAATTATTTCCATTATGTCAATGTGGAATATTTGTATCTTTCAAAACAAGTCACAGAGCTCTTATGTTTAAATGTACAATACATGTATGATTCGATACAATTCCACATTTACATCAACACAAAGACTTGCAGTGAAACAACCATTTAGTCTATCAAACAAGCTTAAATATTCATGACTATAAATACCGGCACCAACCATTCATTATATTCATTACGCAAAGTACAATACCACCAGAGAATCTCTTGGGTTCTCTTCATTTTTATCTGCTCTAAAGGCTCTCGCATGTCTGCCCACAGTCACGTGGATTCCCCTTCGTTCGACATTGTGTGCTCATGCCTTGCTCCGAGTCGGGATTGTCTTCCTTAGAATGCACCTGTGTGCTTTTTCTCTCTCTGCCCCAAAGGTTCTCGACCTGCTTATTTTTCTTCCTTCTGTCAGAAGGAACTCGTGGAGTAAATTTTAGGGACTATCAATGGGTACTTCGTTGTTCTTCTAGCTGATAGTTTTGTTTTCCTAGCCAGATCTTCCATGCTTCCATTCATTGAGGGTGGTTGGTTGTCCAATTACCTATCCTCCCTCATTAACTATTTTGTCTTGAAATCAAGAAAAAGGAAATTATTTTTTATTTCCAAATAAATAACTCATCAAAGAGGCTTCGGTCATTTGAGCATAATGAACCCCCTCTATAGGTTCCCTCATTCTTTCATCTAGTGGTATCATGGCCAATACTTTTAAGGCTTCACCCTTCAATCAGTTGTTTGGATTCTACATTACACAATAATACATTTACATCATTTACAAGCCATAACATGGTAATGTTATCTCCATGCTGAGATAACCATTAATAATCATAATTAATTACAATTAATTTAGAGGGTTAAAAATGGGGTATTACACTCATTAACTCCTAGTGGTTGTTGGTGTTTTATATGATTCTCAAATCTGATAGTTATTGCCTTATTATTAATAACAAGATTCACTTTCATACATCAATTATCACAGTATAACTATACACTGGAAATCTCAACTATAACAATGCAGTGAAAATAAAAAGATCTAGAAACATTAACCATGCACCGTAGACACAAGAACACAAGAGTTTATCCTCGAAAACACAAACTTGGGAGAAAACCCGACAACCTTTCTCTAGAAGAATTCAGTCCAAGATATTACCGGTACATCACCATTAATGGCCAAAATACCATACAGAGAAGATCCTCCCCGAGGCTATCATCACCAAGACCTAACGCCTCAATAAAATGACCAAGAATAGCCAAGCAAGAGCTTATCCAAGCGCGATGCACTCTCTAAGATAACCAGAACCAAGAACTAGCGAAATTTACCAGAATTGTAGCTACCACTGCCTTGTACGCACTGCAGAAGGAGTTGTCTACCTGTCCAAATGAAATGAGCCAGTCTTGTATTTATACTAATTTGGGCATCAGTCTAGGGTTGACTTCTTATTTCCGGGTCTTCAATTTCTTTATTAATTTCCTGTGGGGCCGACTTCTCATTTATGGGCCTTCAACTTCTTCCTAGGGCTTCTTGTAATTGTATAGCTGGGTCTTCTTATACTTTCTTGTGGAAAATGACTGCCCGAAGTTGCAAATCTCCAACACTTCCTCTCAACGAGGGAGGAGTTCTCCATACTTGGATTTCTTCTGTCATAGAAAGGTTGTCTTCATGAGGCATGTTGATGTGCCACTCCGCACATGCATTCCATCTCGGAATATGCATGTGATAGCATCTCGATTCCATCCACTCATTTATAGGAGAAGGACTATACCTAGGCCATTCACCACTAGCAGAGCCCTGTGAGTGAATAAATCATTATCCTTGGTCATATCAGCACTAACATAGCCTCGTGCATGACCAATCTGAGATAATGTCTGCCTAATGCTTATTTGGGCCACTCACCACTAGAAAATCCCCGTGGATGAGTGAATTATTCTCCTTTGGTCACATCAACACTAACATAGCCCTATGCATGACCAATCTAGGAAGAATGTATGCCCGAACCTTAAGAACATAAACATACCTAGGCCATTCACCACTCTCAGAGCCTCATGAGTGAATGAGTCATTCTCCCTTGGTCATATCAGCACTAGCATAGCCCTATGCATGACCAATATGGGAGAATGTTTGCCCGATGCCATCAACATACTTGGGCCATTCACCACTAGCAGAGCCCCGTGCATGACCAATATGGGAGAACGTCTACCCGATGACATCAACATACCTGGGCCATTCACCACTAGTAGAGCCCCGTGAGTGAATGAGTCATTCTCCCTTAGTCATATCATTACTAGCATAGCCCCATGAATGACCAATATGGGAGAACATATGCCCAATGTTGAAAAATCAATGCTCATCACTAGCCAAATCAACATGGCTAATCATGTGTATCATCCTCCTCATCCAAACCAACATGGCCACTCTGGGAGGAGATCTGCAATCTGTTCATTTATGGATAAGTACTGGAGCTTCACTGCTCCTTTCTGTACCATATCTTAGATGAATTCCTACAAGAAGCTTTTTAAGTTGCACCACTTCATGACTTGCAACATTGGTTGTGACATACTTCGTCTCTACTATACTAAGTGCTACAGAAGCCTGCTTCCAGCTTATCCTGAAAATCGTAATTGATTCCAAGCTGAAGCAACACCCTGAGGTGCTCAATCTATCTACTGCACTCCCTGCTCAAGCATAATATGTATATCTTTGTAGCCCCACTTCATCACATGAGACAAATCATATCCAATTGTACCATGCTTCATTGCCACCCACTGGAACTGCCTTGGCTTCAACCAAATACTGGCTCAAGGTGCTCACTACAAAGTAAATATATGGCTTGGCATTAACCAGGTACATCAAGGATCCAATCTAATGCAGATCTCATCTAATCTTGTTGCACCTCTAATCCTGAGAGTACATCTGGCTAGGATCCTCCATCTCAAACTCTGAGGCCAACTCCCTTTGTCACTGGAGTAAGTCTTGTTGTCCATTCTGCCTCACTGGCTACTCCCTCTATGACTAAGACAAAATCCATAATTAGTCCTACTGACTGGTTGCCTTCTTTGTCATTGTAGCAAGATCACATCTCCTAGAAGCCTCTTGCCTCTGAAGCTTATGTTTGGCCTCCTCAACTCATGACACATGTCTGTTAGTCCTGGGATATGTCTCTCTCCTACCTGGATCTGGGGGGGAACTCTCTCTAAATAATCGACTCATTCTTTAGCCAACTAACGATGTCTGAGATTAGGCTCACTCTGTACATTCTTGGTTAAAACTAAGCTCATCAAGTATCCATCGATCACGTAGTACCATGATCCCTCTGAAACATGACTCCCTTTGAGTCTGTACAATTTCTGGATCCATATTCTCCCTTTGCATCTTTTGAAGTATGATCTCTAATGAACTGTCATGGGAGACTGCTCCTCCCTACCAGATATAAGGGTTGAATCCCTCTAAACTCTAGCTTCCCCTAAATTAGTACTAGGTGGGGTCATCTGCCTCACCACTGGTGGAGCCACCTGCTCCTCACTATCAATATCCATGTGGAACACTCTGTATCCCACAAAAAAAGTATCCTTCTTTTCAGAAGGTTCTAACTTCATCTTCTTCGCCTTCAGTATATGGATGTATACGGTCATGTACACAATCCTATGTTTGGATCGTCTGCTCCATGTATCAAACTAGAGACCATCTAATATGTTGGCTCCTGCAACTGTCACTATAGCTTCCTCTCAGAGCTACCACCTGTGACTTGCCCAGAACAAGCGTAATAACAATAAAATAGTAGACACAAATAATATTCTTATGAATAGGAAATAGAAACAAGAATAAAAAAATGGGAAACAAAAACAACACTTTTCCAGTGTTGTTGCCAATCATTCCTCCGTGGTAACTTGCCCGGAACAAATACAACAACCAAGAACATCTCTTATAGGAGATCAATTCTATCTTGCAAACAAGTGCATCATTAATACTAAACAACAAGCATTTACATAATGATTATTATACTAAAAATATTCAAGTGTCACTAAACATTTGATAGCAAAAAGTACTCAGCAGTGATAGAACTCTAAAGACTGTTGTCTCGGTTACAATATTTATTTAAGATGCAACAATACAAAAATATCAAACTTGATATGCAAACCTGGAGTCTTAATTGCTAGGGAGGGTGTGCTATTCCTCTGAATGCACTAGATCCAATGATCCCTTTGGGTCATTGCTTGGACAAGGTCCATTGTACATCCCCTTCAAACACCCTCATACTCTGCTAAATGATATAACTTGGAAACATATATAAGTGCATACCTCTGAAATTTGTAGCACCATCCAACTTGTCTTCTAATCTAAAGGTTTGCGCAACTGGCAATTGCAACTGGCGATTGGAAACTACAACTTGAACTGGCAACTGCAACTGCAACTACAACTGCAACTGGCAACTACAACTGCAACTGTAACTAGCAACTGGAAATTGCAACTACAGCTGCAACTATAACTGTGTAGTGGCAATATTTCAACTAGCTCTGAAACCATGTTGGTGTTTTATATGATTCTCAGATCTTATAGTTATTGCCTTATAATTAATAACAAGATTCACCTTCATACATTAGTTATCATAGAATAACTATACATTGAAAATCTCAACTATAATAATGCAGTGGAAATAAAAAGATCTAGAAATATTAACCACGCACAATAGACACGAGAACACAACACAATAACATAAGAGTTTATCTTGGGAAACCCAAACTTGGGAGAAAACCCAACAACCTTTCTCTAGAAGAATTCAATCCAAGATATTACCAGTACATCACCATCAATAATCAAAATATCATACAGAGAAGATCCTCCCCAAGGATATCATCACCAAGATCTAGTGCCTCAATAAAATGACCAAGAATAACCAAGCAAGAGCTTATCCAAGTGTGGCACACTCTCCAAGATAACCATAACAAAAAAATAGCGAAATTTACCAGAACTGCAGCTGCAACTACCTTTTGCACACTACAGAGGGAGTTGTCTTCCTGTCCAAATGAAATGAGCCAGTCATGTATTTACACTATTATGGGCGCCAATCTAGGACCGACTTCTTATTTATGGGTCTTCAATTTCTTTATTAATTTCCTATGGGGCCGACTTCTCATTTATGGGTCTTCAACTTCTTCTCGGGGCTTCTTGTAATGGTATAGGTGGGTCTTCTTGTACTTTCTTGTGGAGAATGATTGCTCAAAGTTGCAAATCTTAAACAGTGGCAAGCTCTCAAGAATGGAGTTCCATCCATAGTGCTTACATAATTCACTTATAGAATGATGAGGAAAAACCTTCCACTAGAGATAACCATTTAAACACCAAACCTTCTCAGTACTCTTTGTATGTTTTCTCATTGTAATCAATCTATATACACAATTTGGTTAGAATTTTCATGACATGAATAATTGAATGGTTTCATGTCTCTTTTGTTGAGGTTATTGTTGGACACTTAATTATTGGGATTGTGTTTTGTAACAATAATGTACATATGAAGAGTCATAGGTGACAGGAAATGTCTTCATTTATGGAAGACCATCGGTAATTTGTTTTGTATTTATGCACCTATTATCTTAATGCCAAAGCATCAAACAATGTAAAGTTACAGTTTCTTCCCACTCTTGGCTTGACAGTGGTATCAGAGCAAGATAACTCCATGAGCGTATTCTCTCATGCTCCTCTGCCATCTCTGCCATTCTCCCACACACTTTGTGTATATGTTTATTACCCGCGACCTCATTTATTTTGTTTGTCTTTCATAAACCCTAAGTGTCTCCTTCTACAGGGCACTCTCTCCGTACATGAAACTATTTGCGTGTCTCTTAAAGAGACCTCTGCGTGACTCTTGTGTTGAATGTTTTTCCTACTTGTAACAGAATCAAGAGTCAGTGCAATGCATTTTCCCATATTGGTTGAATCCCATATCCGTCAGTGTCAATTTCTTCCATATTTGTGATGGTAGAGACTCTCCATCGCTCGTTTTGAAATATGTTAAGTTTTCATGGCCTTTCACTACCTTGAAACCCTAATAAGATTTTGATGGTCCCATCTCTGTGTTTTTAACAGTAGAACTGTTACATTTTTGGGGTACCACCATCATGATAAGTCAAAATGTGCTACAGATATTCTCTAAGATTATAATTCAAGCTAATGAATCCCATTGTGAATACTGAGAGCATCCTGTCTCGGCTCATAATATCCTAGTGTTCGAATTCCTCATAAATTCACACAAGAAATCCCTCAAAAAGGGCATTGAAACACACCCATATTTGAAAACAAAGTTGTCAATAGGAGGTGAATACGTTTTAGATTCCAGTAAAATGTAGAATCCCTCTTCTCCGCTAGCTATGAAGGGACCATAGCCTGACAGCTCGTGCCAATGCCTAGAAGTGTTGAGATTGTGGCCTCGACCTGTGTCTGCCTTGGTGCGACTTGTGACTGCCTTGGTTAAACTTGAATCGACATGTGGCTACCATGGTGTAGAGAGATTTGACTTGTGTTGTAGAAAGAATGGACATGAAGCAAAAACATGCACAATGAAGATCGATGACAAGCAAGATCAGACATAAGACAAAGATAAAGACCTGACTAAAGATAAATCACTTATTCATTATGTAGTTGCCCATTGAAATATAGGAGTAACTGAAGATCTGCTTGATACTTCATTTGCTTCTTGGGGAGATGCATGGCTTCTTGACACAGGCGCAACCTCCCACATGACATTTTGAAAAGACTTCTTCAAAGACTTCAATGACAATGTAGATGGCGTAGTGTATTTTGTAGACATATCAAGTCTTAAGCCTTCGGGAATGGGTGCCATCAAGCTTAAGTTGCATGGACTCCCAGATTTTCCTCTGCAAAATGTACTCTATCTTCCTTAGCTGCAAAGGAGCTTGTTGTCCCCGGTACACATGAGATAGCAAGGCCACTCTGTTCATATGATTGATGGCAAAGTTGAAATATGAATGAATTATAATAACATGCTTGTTATGACCAGAATGGAAGATGGAAGATTATTGAAGCTGAATGGGTCATCTGCCCATACACATACTGTCGCATACCTCTCTCATCATGACTTGGGTATAATGCCATTTAATCTTTTGTGGCATGCTAGATTTGGCCATATTAGTTATGACAGACTTCATTTGTTGAGAAAGAATGGTGTTTCTAGTTTGCCTATTATTCCTAGGAAATTGAAGCAATGTGATGCTTGTATCCTTGGAAAACACAACAAACAACCCTTTCATGATTCTACTTCCAGAGCATGTAGAAAACTTGAATTGATTCATTCTAATTTGTGCATCCCTATGTCTGTTCCTCCAGCAAATGGAAACAAATATATCGTGACTTTTATTGATGATTACACCATGATGTGTTGGGTGTACTTGTTGAAAGATAAATCACAAGCTTTTGAAACTTTTAAAAATTTTCACGTATAGATTCAAAATGAAGCCCAGTCTCGTATTGGCTCTCTTATCACTGATAATGGAAGATAATATACATCTAATGAATTTGAAAGCTACCTTTGCCAACATGGGACCAAACATCAAACCACAATTCCATAAATCCCCAACATAATGATGTAGCTGAATGAATGAACAAGAAACTCCTAAATATGATTTGTTTGTAGTGTCTCGGTTAAATTTTTTGTTGTTTTACTTAGTTTATTGTTTGGGTATTTTAAACAAACAATGTGTATGCCAAATGCCTACAACAATATATAGCAAAACTGAACTCTATTAGGCTTCACCAATATAATATCAAATCAAACTCTTTTTTTGGTTGTTGCATTTAATTACTCAAATAACTGGAATACATGAGGAAATTGTCTAGCAACAATACACAAAAAAATTATGGAACCTGATATATCATGACTGTAGGCTATCCTTGCATACATAGTGAAAAAACAAGCTATGAAAGATAGTCATGAATGCAACATCTTTTGTAGAAGATACTATATATATATATATATATATATATATATTATGGAACCTGATATATCATGACTGTAGGCTATCCTTGCATACACAGTGAAAAAAAGAAGCTATGAAAGATAATCCTGAATGCAACAGCTTTTGTAGAAGACACTATAAACAAACCAATAAATCTTAAACAACAACCCAACAACTAGACTCGGCCCAGATAGAAAATATAAGATGCCAACAATCCAAAAAATGATCATTAATAAGGAAACTCGACCCAGTGATGAACAAGCTCGCCCAACATGTGAAATATGCCCTTCTTCTACCAGAAATCGACCCCCAAACATAGGAAAACTCCACCTCTTGTAGAAATAATAAACCCAACAGTGAAGAGTGTGCCCAGGTAGGATAAAATCACTCCCACAATGAGTGACATGACTCCCTTAGACCACAAACTCACCCGACAAGGTATACTTGGCCTCTATGAAGGAACACACCCCAAAAAACTCTATCTTCGACCTCCAAATCTAGGAAATCAACCTCTTCAACATTAGCTCGACCCCACAATATAAAATTTCCCTTTAATGGAGTAGACTCGACCCACAAAGAAGGAAAACCAACCACCAATGAAGAACTCAGTCGCAAGCAAAGAAAACTTCGCTACAGGAAGATAACCTCTGTCACAATGAAGCTCTATAAGAATATCTAAGTGATCTCCTCTCAATGATAAGCTAGGGTGGATAGTTTCACCACCGAAACCAATCTAAGAAATCTCTCTAGGGTTTTTCGTCCCAAGAGTCCAAAAGCCACCAAGAGCTCTCTCAAAACAATTTTAGAAATGACAAATGAATAATGAGAGAGGACGCCCCTCATTCCCCTTTTATTCTTTCGTTGACCCTTTTATACCCTTTTTAATGAAGTAAAGTGACTTTATAATTTAACTTTAGTAAAATCACTTTATTAATTAATTAACCCCTTTTTTATGCCAGAAAGTGATTACTTGGCTTGTAAGTTCTTTTCGGACGTTGAAAGTGCCTTTCTCATCATCCCAACCTTTAGATCTTTTCGTCTCGATTCCAAGGAGCTATTACACGAAGGTGTTTCCTCCAACAATATGACCCAAATAACACCTTGAGTGCATTTAATTAATTTATACTCAATAATACCCTTAATTTACGAGAATCGTCGGAATGCCACAAAATCAAGAATGAATTGCATGGAAGTGATCCTAATGATGAAATAAGGTGAATGGACTAGGTTAGGCCTCATATAATTCCTCCAATTCGCCTGAGCCCCCCGTTAACCTCCATTTACCCCTTTGTTCAAGTTGACATAGACCCATAAGGTCACCTCCAACTATAAAGCAGGGGAATCCAAAAATGGGGACATTACAGTCCTCCCTTCCTAAAGATTGCTTGTCATCAAGCAATGCCATCACACCCATATGAACAACAAATTGAACCAAACTAAAACTAATAATGATCCCCGAGTCCCAAACCAATTTGAAATATGTGGAGCACTTGTTGCCCACAATAGTTCCCTACAATATACTAATGCAAGGGGCCTCCTGAAAGTAACAACCGGCTCTCCCATCTGTATTAGTTTCCAAACTGTCTACCCATAAAATCCCAGGGTCCCATGTTATCACTAGAAAGGACCCATCATGTTAATGTTGCACCGCTCTGATCATAAATATCTAATCCTCCTGCCTAGACGACGTACTTCGCTCCTACAACCAAAAGTTGTAATGCCTCAAAGGATTGTCCCCACTATTGAGGATCATAGCATGTCAATGTATCCCAATGAAGTCAACCAAACCAATTCTAAAATCAAACATCTCGGGGAAGTCTACGTGGTCACAAACTAACAGGGCATCAATGACACCTAATCTCCAAGTATCAAAGGGGAAATCCCTAATACTAAGACACCCCCAACCTATTGCAATCATCGATGCATCATCTGAAAAATCTCTCGACACATCATCCACAAAGTCCCTCCATGCAAACCTCTCTTGAACCGACCTATAAGTGGTAAAGTCACTAGGGTCCCAAACTAACCTGTATGATGTGAAAAACCTTCTAATCATAGCCCTGATCTATGAGGTTCCAACACAAGAATTCACCTAACTGCTTTTGATAAGCTAGACAATAAAAAATTGCACAAACTCGGTCAACTCCTTAGAAGACCACTCCTCCAAGCAACTAAACCTAAGAATCCCAAGAGTAAACTTTTAAAAGAAAAAACTAACCATCTCATATGTATCGATCACTAAGTTGTCAAACACTGTAGTCATAGGGTCCCAAGCTAATCTCTGAGAGGAACCACCAAACCGATACTACACCTCTCCAATCATAATTGTCTGACCTCCATGCTCAAATTCTGCTCTCCTCTCCTAAACCCCCACGCTGAAATCCTTGAGAGGACTGAACTCACTATCCTGGATCCTATCTAGCCAATTCATCTTGATGACATCGAAGCATAACCATTCATGGATAGACTCGATCTAGGGTATCCTGAGGGAAAATCTACCTCACCATATAGAACAAGGCTCAACAACTCTCACAACATCCCCACAATAACACAGGCCAATCATTGACACGACCCTATCAATCACCCTCATCATTTGAAGCAATCTATCACTCTAATGAATGCCTAGATCCCACCACTAGATTGGAAGTCCATCACTCCCAATGCTTGTTGAAATCTTCGTGAACCGATCCAACATACTTTGGATCTCCTCCTGTGCACTTTGCGCATAGATCACATGGTCCAAATGAAAGACCTCTAACATGGCCACAATGCCACTTGTCTCATGCAACTGACTCAGGTGAAACTCCCATGTCTGACTGTATATAATGAAGGTATCAAATAACAACAATAGATGCCTCTACCACTGCTTGCAAGACTGGACAATGACTAGTGTGTTAGTCAACCCCAAGGGTATGACCAAGAGATCATAATGAAGTTTGGAAGCAAACCTATGACTATCCTGTTCCTCGACCCTCATCTACTGACATCCCATATGAAGATTGGTCATCGAGGGATATGTTTCTCTCTGAGGTTCACCCATCCACTCATCAACCCTGAGCAACCACAACTCAATTATATGCCCGAGGACTCTTTTGGGAGGTCTCCTTGCTGGAAACACCCCACAACTCCATTGTACACTACCATGTACCAATGAATATCCTTGCATACTATTTCCCATCATTGAAACATCCTGTACCATCATGTATCATGTTTGCATGACTGTATCCATTACTCCACTAATTTCAACTGAACCTAGATTCTAGAGTGATGTGTCCATCTCTATCATATACTCAATCCCATAATCAATAGGTACATATACATCCTTTTTGGCTGATCCACAAGGAATATGCTCAACTATACGCTCTATAGTTGAGCCTCGAGCCTTTAATGGGATCTTCAAAGGATGTGGCTCATGATCCCCATAATGAAAAACAAGCGCATAATAAAAAACCTCTAACTCATACCTCTCCTCAAGCGCATGCAAATTTGACTGCTCCTCATGCTGGATCCTCACAATAAGCTCCTCCATCCAATCATAAACACTACTGGCATCCTCCCATGCTATGGATGCTATAGACGATTAATCCTCTGTTGTAGATGATGACAACCGTACCAGACTCAGTTCCTCATAAAGCTCGACAACCTGCATCTCTGATTCGAATCCTTGGTAATCTCAAGCTCATGGGTAAGCTTGTCGACCTCCCATTCTTTCCATTTTAATGCACCATAATACATATCATCAAGTGTGAGAATATAATCTCTCTCTAAAAGTTGATGTAGGTAGTTGGTTTTCATTACTACCAATGCCTCCCTAAGTTCCTGAAATTTTGCAAGGGGAAGTTCTCCCCCAAATTCATCATGTGTCCTTGGAGCCTTCCAACAAAAAATATGTTACCAATATATGAGTGTTCTCAAAATGTTTTATGGCTGCCACAATCATGTCCTCACTCACCTTCAATTGCCCTGTCAAATGATGGGACTCATAGGAAAAACCCTCTACATACCAATTTTTTTGTGTTGCAGTCATGCTCCCCAAAGTCGTCTTCCCCTTTGTCATCCTTTATGCACAGCTCCTGAGACGATAGATCAACATCCAAAGGAAACTCACCCACCCCTAAAACTTCATCACATTTAAGTGCATTCACGCCCTCATCATCATCAGAATCATAAATGGGATAAGGCATTGAATCATCAACACTTGCTGATTGGAAAACTTCATCTTGGGTACCATCAACATATCCATCATGTGTACTGGTGTTGACAATCTCATAGGATGGCTCTAATGGTGTATCAAGGAATGATGGTTTGTCATCCTCATTGCGCATATCCTCAACATAACTAGATGCATGTGCCTCCAACAAGTCTCCCTATCCTTCACGCTCATCTCCCCTTAATTTCTTCCTTGTGCTTTTCAAATAATCCTTGTTCCAATCTCTAGGCCCGTTCTCACACTTGATGGTGCAAAAGTCCTCCAGTGACATAGTGGCACAAAACTCCGCATTCCACACCTGATACTCCTTGTAGTAAGTTATGAGCTCAAGATCCTTCCTGAATTGCTCTAATCCAATTGTTAGATCCCTCTTATTTTTTTGAAGGATTTGCAAAGTCTCTGCCATAATTTCGTGAGTGGTATTCATCTTTTTTAGCCCATTGAATGCAAACTTGATACCAAATACCACTGTCGATATAGAAAGGAATAAGTGTTGGTCACTTTATTTGAAGCAATATGACATTATCCTCCTGCTGAATACTCCACAAGCTGGTAGGATATATGGATTTGATACCACTTTAGTGTCCTGGCTAATTTTTTTGTTGTTTTACTTAGTTTACTGTTTGGGTATTTTAAACAAACAATATGTATGCCAAATGTCTAGAACAATATATAGCAAAATTGAACTCTACTAAGTTTCACAAATAGAATATCAAATCAAACTCAATCAATTTTTTTTGTTGCATTTAATTATTCAAAAAATTGGAATACATGAGGAAATTGTCTAGCAACAATACACAACAAAATTATGGGTGAGATCGGAAGAGCGTCGTGTAGGGAAAGAGTGTAGATCTCGG
>CBVK0103606965.1:0-10134 GCA_900067695.1 Picea abies | reverse complement strand
TTGTACTTCTGCATCATAGGGTAGTGATAAGGATCATGCCCATGTGTCTTTCATATTTCACACCAAGGCCCTCCTATAGGCAATGGATTTGGTAGCCCCGCTCCTAGGTATTGGGTAAATGTCAAACACTCATTCTTGTGATGTCCCTCTAATCTACACAGGGTACACCACACTGCTTCTCTTTTATCCCTACTTTTATTCTGGTTTAATTGTATTGTCAAATTCTTAAGATCTTCCTTCAACTCCTCTATAGATGGATTTGACTGCTTATACTGATTCTCCTCTAACTTCATCGCTGCTTGCAGTGCCTCTACCTGGGTTTGAAATTTCTCCTGTCCCAGTGGATATTTGAAGTGTGGTAACATAGAGTTTATAAACAACTTTCTATGCTACATGTCATAAATGGGATACTTTAGTTTACCTTTTAACGTCTTGAAATTCTGATCAATGTCCCATACAAACTCTCCTAGTTTATGTCTAAAATCAACCATCTCATTCATAAACCGATCCTCTGATTTCAACATCTAAAACCTAATGATCAATGCCTGCTTGATATCTGCTACTTTTCCCGACACAACCTATGGATTGTTTACTGCTAGGTTCATGTACCAATCCAATGCGTGGCTTCTAAATGTTATTGCTAAATGCATTACTTTGGTTATCTCATTAATGATTCTTTTTTCTTCCCCTATTCTCTCACACACAAATAGGTGATTCTCTGGGTCTTATGATCCATCCCCATGAAACTTTGGTAATCTTATCATTGGATCTACACCTTCCATTGTTGAATGTGATGTACCTACTCTGCGTGGTACTACTATCTATGTACTGTTGTTTGGACTTGATATCTCACTGGTATTTCTACTGGTACTTCCACTTGTACCACTACCTGTGTTGCTGCTGGTACTTCCACTTGTACCCTCACTTCTATTCTGGTCTTCTATATTCTTCTGATTGTCAGTCACTTGTTCTCTAAACAGGGATGATTTTAGGGTCTAAATTTCTCTCATGGTCTAATTTTCCATGGTTTTTCCCAAAAATAGATTCGTTATTCTCAAAATGATTCGCCCAAATTCTATAGAATAAAATTATTTTACCTTAAAAATTAAATTGTCCTCTTCAATAAATGTGGGAAATTGTCTTACTTCTGTCCCAACCCATCTTACTACGTGTGTAACTCTGTCGCACCTCCTAGTAGAGACTTCATGCAATCTTTGTTTCCAATTTTCTACTCCCATATCTAAATCTGACATATCATAATTGGTACTCCTCCAATTGAGTACTCCATCTACATTTGGATTCACATAGTCTTCCTCTTGCGCAGTAGTTCTATACAACTGGTTGACATCATCCTCTAGAACACTGTCATGCATAGGTTCTACATATATTTCGAAATATAAGGGATCTAAAGGTGATACTACCCTGAAGTTCCCATTTTTAAATATCATCTTTCTAGTCTTCAAGTTAATTATGGATTGATTGTCAAAGGCCCAATCAATTCCCAATAGTGTTTGAAACGGTATCAACTCATCCACCATATCCATTACTTCAAAATATGTTGTATTTTGCACACCATCTAAATCCATTTTTTTATTCTTCAGTATTCCTATAGGAATCACTCTTTACTGGTTTTCTAGCTTCAATTGGATATTGGAATACCCGAGTGTAGGTTCTCCCATTGCTTCCCAAGTCTTGTTTGGCAAAATGTTGACAGTTGATCCTAAATCTAGGATAACATTTCCCATATTAAAGTCTCCTATATTTGCATTCAATATGAACTCTCTATTGGTTATTTTATTTCTATGGACTTGATTAATCTTCTTAGGTTTTGTTCCTACCCCTTCTTCTATGTTATATTTCTCAAGAATATTTTTAAACAAATCCATGGAATTCTTATCATTAAGTAATTTAAGACAAGATTCCAGGAAATCCTTTAAGTTACTTGCTTTCTCTGTTTTATCTCCTTTGTAAGTATGATCCAAAGACCAAGGCATATAAAAAATAGGAGTATCATACCTCAACACAGTGTTTGATGTGGAGGATTCATTCTCCTTCTGAAATTTCTTCTTTTCTTCTTTGAAAGTTTCATTCTCCTTCTTTGCATCAAAATGTTGTTGTGGCTGAGTCTTCTTTTGAATCCAAAATTGAGATTCCTTCTTCTGATCCTATGCATCTGCTCCTGTCTTCACTCCTACTCTAGTCACTATATTGATGTTCCTCCCAGGATCCCTTATTTATGTAGCAATCCACTAAACATTCTGGTTATTTATATTTATATTCTCCCGGATCTTTGTCATTAACTTCAGGAACGCTTGTGTCACGTGATATGCTGCGCGACAGTACATACATGTTGTTGTTGGTTGAGGATAGTCTTCGGCATAGTGTCCTTGCTATTGAAAATTATGGCAAATAATAGGCCCTCTTCCTCTTCCAATTCCTCCTCTTCCTCTACCTCCTCTTCCTCCTTTGTTCCCCTGTGGATCCATGTTCTGTTGATGATATTGTGGTGCCTGATTATACTATGGGGGTCATTGAAATTGTGGCACTTCTTGAAATCATTGTGAATTACAAAATGTGGTGTAGATTGTCCCGCCATCAACTCAGCCTGCATCCTGTATGCATATGAGGTTCTTTCCTTCATTAAATCCATAGTTCTACAATTTGTGTCTTCATGGCCCACTTATTTATAAAAGTTATAGAAAGTACTCTTCGGTTTTGTCTTGTAATTTTGCAACATAGGGAAGTGATAAGGATCATTCCCATGTGTCTTTCATATTTCACACCAAGGCCCTCCTATAAGCAAAGGATTTGGCAGTCCTACTCCCAGATACTATGCAAATGTTAGACACTCATTCTTGTGATGTCCCTTTGATCGACACAGAGTACACCACACTTCTTCTCTTTTCTCCCTACTTTTATTCTAATTTAATTTCACTGTCAAGTTCTTCAGATCTTCCTTCATCTCTTCTATTGTTGGATCTCTCTATTTATATTGATTCTCCTCTAACTGCATTTTTTCTTGCAGTTCCTCTTCCTAGTTTTGAAATTTATGTTGTCTCAATGGATATTTGAAATGTGATAACAAAGAATTTATAAACAATTGTCTATGTTTCATGTCAGAAATGGGATACTTCATTTTACCTTTCAATTTCTTGAACTTTTGATCAATGTCCCATACGGATTCTCCTGGTTTCTGTCTAACCTCAATCATCTCATTCATAAACTGATCCTCTGATTTTGGCCTCTGAAACTCCATGATCAGTACCTGCTTTATCTCTTCTACTATTCCTGATGCACCCTATGGATTGTTTACTGCTAGGTTCATGTACCAATCCAGTGCTCGGTTTCTGAATGTTATTGCTAACTGCACTACTTTTTCTGCCTCATTAGTGATTCTTTTTTCTTCCCATATCCGCTCACATGCGAATAGGTTATTTTATGGGTATTTTGATCCATCCCCATGAAACTATGGTAATCTTATCATTGGATCTATGCCTTCCATTGTCGAATGTGTTGTACCTGATCCATGAGGTATTACTATCTGTGTACTATTGTTCGGACTTGAACTTCAGTTGGTGTTGGTACTAGTACTTCCACTTGTACCACTACATGTAATGATACTGGTGCTTCCACTTGTACCCTCACTTCTCTTTTGATCTCCTATATTATTCTGACTGTTATTCATTGGTTCTATAAACAACTCTTTCTTTGTCGATGTGTTAATCGTACATGGGGTTGTAGGTTCTACACTGATTCAGATCTAGACAAAGGTATCTGCTTCCTCATTAGATTTTTCTCCTCTAGTCTTTCTTTCATATTTTTTATTTCTTCAATGTGCTCCAAAACACATAGATCATCTACCTCTTCTTCATCACTCTACAAGACTTCCCTCTTGATTAATTCTATTTTCTTCCTATTAAGCTTATATTGGTAGGGTCTTCCACTGCGCGTCGTTCCTACCTTATGCATAATTTCCTGGATCTCCTCTTGATCCATCAAAATGGGATCTTTCTCTTTATCGTGTTCTTCTCTATCCATTTCCTCCTCCATCTTAGACCTTCCTCAGTGTTTCCCCTAACTCCCCCATGCATGTAGGGTAGTTTAGCTATCTTATTCCATAGTTAAGACCCCTTTATCATGCAATAATCTCTTGGTCGAAGTGTATAAAAACTTGATGTACCTTCCTCTTGGGCCCTTAAGAAATTTTTTCTTTTCTACACTGTAAGACTTCGATGTATCTACTACGAACTTAGTGATACACCCCACTACAATGCTATCTAGCCAGAAATCTACTTTGCATGTGGATTTTTTATTCACCCTTTTCAACCACACGATACTTTCTTCTTTCCACTCCATTGATCTAAATCTATTTTTTGGATGGGTATATTTCAACCGTGTTATCCACTCCTGCAATAGCGTGGAAAACTCACTAAAGAAACTCTCGTTTATTTCGCTGAATACATATATCTCCAAATATTATCTTGGCTTAAACCTAAAGATTCTACTATCTTTGTGAGAAAACTCTAGCTCCTGAACTGAAACCATATTTTAATCTCCACTTTCATGGGATTTGAACCTACAAACATTCCCTTTCTTATATTCTCATGCTATACAACATGATACATCCCTCCCGATCTAATCTTCCGAGTTCCAACCGACAACAAAACCATTGTTGGCTTGCTATGGGATGAACCAGGTTCTAACTACAATATTACCAACAAACCCTTATACCATAGGCCCTTCTGGATACCAGAAGGAAACATAAATCACATAGTGCACTGTGCAGTCTCACCCGAGATGGCTTCTATGGGTGGTCACAGGACTGAGATGTCTGCAACCCTGGGATGGGATGTGTATCTCTCAGAGGCATTTAACCTACTTATTGTTAACCCTCAAACCCTCATTAGATCTTATTTTAGACCACTATCACAACTACTCTACTAGGAATTCATTAACCATTATAGCCACATGTGTTCAATAACAAGCATTTACCTACTGTAACAAAAGAGTATCATCTAAACACTAACTATAACATTGATTTATTTAGTGCTATTCTGCAAATTCCATTAGTTTGTTCTTACTGCGCAATGTCATTCCTTTATCATATAACATATTCATCATAAAAACTCATTAAATAAAATGCAATCATAAAAAATACATACAATCACATAAAACATAGATATACCATGGTTCACCCCCCCTGGGGCTACTCCCACAAAGATTTTCTGCTTGGGCTCTTTATTCATATTCTTTGCAAATCCAATGTTGCACATTGTGCATACATTCCTTCATTACACTTGATCTCCATAGATCACACAAGTCTCTCATCAAGACCTCTTACTCAACTAATTAATCTACTACAATCTCAACAATACATATGTCAACCAAAAGGACAACAACACAAACAACCCTCTCATCGTCCTAATACATTCTACTTATAAAAAATTGGGAAAAATCCCTTACAAAAACCTTAACCTTAAGCAGATTAGGTTTGTCCACTTTCTCCTTGACTTAATATTGGCTGGTCCTCGATCCAGCCATTGCTCCAAGTCGGTGCTTGTCCATTTTCCAACTGGTACGCAACAATTTGTCCACTTTCTAACTATTTTTCTTAGCACAGGTTTTCCCTTATTTTTGGCTTTTCTTTTCCTCTATTTCTGGTGCTACTTTTCCTCTGTTTCTAGCGTGCTCCCCTATTTTCCGACACTACTTTAATTCCTTCAAAAATTCTTCAATTTTTCCCAAAATTGGCCTGCACCAACATCGATCAAGAAAACCAAACCAACCTAACTAAAGAAGCAAAATCATATGAAATACAAAATCAAGATTTATTTATGTACAAGTGATCAACAACCTCAATGGCTAACTAACATAGTGTTTCACGACTTGGTCATTTACACGGAGAGAGTTGACTTCTGCTTGAAGGTTTTGTAATCGAAAAGTGCATTGGCCAATTGTTTTCTTTAATGAGGTAGGGGCCAAGCCAAAGCTGTTGAAATTTTGAATGTTTCCCTTTATCTTTATGTGGCTTGTCTCATTTTAGGACCTAGTCCCCAACTTGGAACTCTTTCTCACCTACAGATTTTTTATCAAACCAATGTTTTAATATTTGCTGGTGAGCTTCAAACTTACTTTTTGTTTTGTCACATATTTCCTCAAGGTTCAAAAAGGTATCTATATGACTTTGGATGACATGGAATTCTATACCTCAGGACTATTGTGTAAGATGGAGGGAAGGTAGGTAGATATTCGAGGGTATAATGACTTCTTTCCCATACATAAGAAATTACGTTGAAGTTCCGATGGAAGATTTTGGGGTGACACGATCTACCTAGAGAGCATTTTGTAATGCATTGTGCTAATTTCTCTAGTGATCCTCTACAATTCGTTTAAGGATAGAGATGATGTTATTGTTTGTAGATTCTGCTAAGCCATTTCCTTGGGGATAGTAATTGGCTAAGTATTTTAAAATAACCCCATTTTCCAATGCATTATCAGATAATTTCAAGGATGATAAGTAAGTATCATTATCAAATACTAAAGAGTTATGAATTCCAAACCTTGTGATAATGTGTTGCTCAATTTTTTTTATTACTACTTCCTCATTCACTTTGACCAAAGGTATTGCTTCAATCCAACGTGTGAAATAATAAATCGCAGTCAGAATATACCTGTGTTGTTTGGACAAATGGGGATTTATGTCACCAATGATATCCAGGCCCCACTGCTCGAAGGGTTCTTGCGTTGCTACAGGTTGGAGAGGCAGAGCAACTTTACGTTCCCTTTCGACAACCTTTTGACATGCTTCACAACTCCTTGAGTATGCATGAGCATCCTTGTAGAGTGTGGGCTAGTAGTATCCTGCTATCAACACTTTTTGGGTTGTTGTGTATCCTGAGAAATGACCACCAACTGGTCCATTGTGCATATCCTTTAGGACATTATCAACATCTTGTATTTTGAGGCATTTGAGTAATACTTCGTCGTAATTATTTCTGAACAAGATGCTTCAATCCAACATGTGAAATAATCAGTCGCGATCATAATATACTTGTGTTGTTTGGATGAATGGAGATTTATCTCACCAATGATATATAGGCCCCATTGCTCGAAGGGTTCTTGTGATCCTACAGGTTGGAGAGGAAAATAAAATTTACGTTCCCTTTTCACAGCCTTTTGACACACTTTACAGCTCCTTGAGTATGCATGAACATCCTTGAAGAGTGTGGGCCAGTAGTATCCCGCTTTCAACACTTTGTGGGTAGTTACGTCTCCTAAGAAATGACCTCCAATCAGTCCATCATGCATATTGTTTAGGACATTATCAACATCTTATCTTTTGAGGCATCTGAGTGACACTTCGTTGTAATTATTTTTGAACAAGATGCCATGTAATAGATGATACTATAAATATTTCAGTCACAACACTCTTTTTTTCTTAGCATTGAGATGGTCTAGAGTAGTGCCATGCCGCAGATAATATTTAATATCATTATAACATGATCCTTTAATGGCTAGGACATATGGAACCTACTGAGTATACATTGTAGGTTCATATTTCCAACCATCCTCCTCTTGTTTTTCAATGTCAACTACTTGTGTCACTAATTTACACAAGCCTTGAAATTTCATGATATTGGCTGGTTTGAATTCAAGGTCATACTCTTATAGAGCTGTCATCCAATTCCGTCATCTTTCACCTAATTCCTTTTGAACGAACAATGACCTTACTTCTATGTGTCAGACAATCACTTTAGTGTGAATTTTTAGGATATAAGTTCTGAACTGTTTGATTTCTTTATGGAAAAAAAAGGATTGCTTGTCCACCAGAGGATAATTCAGTTTAGCACCTTGTAACCAAATGCTCATAAATGCAACAGGGTATTAATCTCCTTATTCATCCTTATGCGTGATCAGTACTGCTAACGAGTGATCATATACAAATGCATATAGCAGGAAATCTTTGGAAAAATCAGGACTTCAAAGAGATGGTGCGTTGGCTATAGTAGTTTTAATGGTTTCAAATGCTTCCTTCTCTAATGCTGTATTTTTGAACTACATGTTCTTTTTAATCATCTTTTGTAAAGGTTTCACAATTTCAACAAAATCTGGAACAAATCTTCTTACGAAATTGATTATGTTGAAGAATGATTGCATGAACCTCTTGCTATGCGATGGAGAAATTTGTAGGATGGCCTTGGTTCTCTATGGATCCACCAAAATACTGTCTTTAGAAATAACATGTATTAATAAAATACCTTCTGAAACAACGAATATAGTTTTCTTGGTATTACGAGAAATCCCATATTTTCTACACCGTTCAAAAATTTGTCTCAGATGTTTTGGGTGGTCTTCTCTTTTTTTAGAATGAACGGTGACATCATAAAGTTAAACCACCACACTTTGACCGATCAGTCCTTTGAAATCAATGTCCATCTCCCTATGAAAGGTATCTCTTATGTTCATAAGATCAAAGGGAATCCGTCTATAAGCATAAGTTCCTCATTTAGTTCAGAAAGTGGTATTTTATCGGCCTTGTTTTGCCACGAGAACCTAATTGTATCCTGGAAATCTGTCTAACAGAGAGAATACCTGAGATCTAGAGATAAGTTGTAGGATTTGTTCCATTGGGGGAACTAGATAGTTATCTTTGTCGGAAGCGTGATTGAGATTCCAAAAATCTATACAGATTCTTATTTCTCCCGGATTTTTCCTCACAGGCACCATATTAGAGACTCAAGTCGAATGCATCACTTTGAAAATGATTTGAGCATCTAATAACTTCTTGAGTTCCTTTTGTATCAGAGGTTCGAGAGTTGGATGTATCTTTATAATATTCTACTAAAACGACTTGATCCCTTCTTTGATGGGAATCACATATTGTATAATTCACGTATCATACGTCTTCAAGTCATTATACATATAGGAAAAAAAATCTCGATACTTCTTGAATAATTATGTGAATGTGTGATTTTCTAAATATGAACATCAGGTGCCTAGGTTAACATACTTAAGCTGTTCAAATTTTTTCGGATTGACCAATAAATGCATCATAGTGGAGCCATTGGTATTTGGATTAGCTGGCCTCCTAAAATTGGATTGTAAATTAAATAATTTTTCAAGAGTAAAAAATTTCTTCGGAACACAATTGGTCTTCATCTTATTAGTTTCTTTTAGATAAGTTTGCAACTCTTGTTGATGTACCTTATCATTGATCACCGAATCTTGGAACACGTCCGAACTAGTAAGAAAGTTGATAATTTGAGAGTCGTTTTCGAACACTCTCCAACTCGTGACATTGTCAAGTATGAAGGGCATAAACATCATTTCAATCAAAAAACCATCATCGAGAGGCATAAAAATGGATGCTGCATTGGCCAAAATATCTGCATCTATATTTTGATCATGAGGTATAGAATTAATATTAAATGCATCAAATGAATAAAGTAGATTCCATACCTCTTGCTGATATGCTTTTATATGTAGAGACAAGCAATGAATAATATTTCTTACTTGTCGAACAATGATCTCAGAATTGCCAAACACTTTAAGGTATTTTACCTTGAGGTCAATGGATTTTTTAATGCCTTGCACTAAGGTTTCATATTCAACAGTGTTGTTGGTGCATTCAAACTCTAAATGACATGATATGAGCATTTTTCCATGGTTGGGGTGAATTAAAACACATCCTATTTCGGCTCCATCCTATTTTTTAGAGTCATCTAAGAACATGGTCCACATGTCAGGAATATTAGTCTTGTTAGTCAAACTAAATTCTAAGCTAGTTAGTATTGGACATGCACCATTATGTATTAGTGGGCAGAGGCATGATTGTAATTCTGATGGTATTTCAGAAGTCTGAGCTTCGTAACGAATATAATTAGTTTTGAGAAAATAATTCCCCAAAACGGGATGAGCAAAGGTTATGAGCTCATTTTTACCCTCCAATTCCGTCACTGTGTGCTTCATATGTGCTTCACTATTTACACAGATTTGATTGGCTTTGCCTTTATAAGGAAGATATAGATGAGACCAACTAGTAGCAGAATAACCTTGAATTTTGGTTGACCAATATCTGCTTAAGAGAAAACCATAACTCTCTGGTATGTCTACCACAACTATGTCTATAGTCTG
>CBVK0103606959.1:0-28432 GCA_900067695.1 Picea abies | reverse complement strand
TGCTTCGCAGGTGTTGCCGAAAGGGCCGGTAGTTAGGGTTTTGTTGGTGCACTATTGAAGCATTGAACCCTGGGTTTGCCCCTATGCCAAAAACTAATGTAGTCTGATATTTCTATGATTCTTTCTCTTTATGATTCTCTAACATGCCCTTAGTCTCTTGACTTCCTTCATAGTTTTCTTGTCTCATGTTCATTCGTTCAACTTTAGCAATCATCCTTGGAAAATCCTCAACCTCATGACCAACAATATTACAACACAAACAAATAAGACCTATAATAGGGAATTCCTTAGCAAAATGTCCCGGTCTTCTACAGTTATAGCACAATGTCAATACTCTTTTCCTCTTGTATGTTCCCCAACCTCTTCTGTACTGTGCACTAGGATCACAGTGCTAGACCTGCAATATGCAAAAATTCTTTCTAGGTTCCTGCATCAACTTAATAGTCCAAAAATTCTTTCTATGCATAGGAATGACAAAACTTTCATTACTCAAATCAAAGTTTTCTTTCAACTACACCCTAGCCTTAAGACTAGGACATAATCTATTAAACATACTTAAATTCATGCTTTTGAAACAAAAAAATTCACCTATCTTACTCTTATCAAAGCACAAAGATTTACCTCTTTCAAGATCTTACCTCTTTTCTTCAAATCATATTTCTTTCTTAGCACAGAGCTTTGCAAGTCAAGTAGAGTACTATGCACTCTAGCAACAGATATATGCACATAGATTCTCTTTTCCTTACTTCAGTTCCCAGCAATCACAGTTTCATGTCCCGACAACAGAACCATTTGTTGACACAGGGGCAGACCCAAGTTTCAATACTTAACAACACACCAACAAAACCCCGACTATAGGCCCTTTCGGAAACACCTGCGAAGCAGGTGAGGTCTCACCTGAGCTAGAAGTAGGGGGGTTACAGAATGCAGGTGTCTATAACCAAGCTGGGACACAGATCTGTGATAATAACACTTCACAAAGTACTCTATTAACACTTAAGATTAACATGCATTAGTTCATTAGCATCACATAACATATGCCAAATCCAGATCAATGCAGTAACAATAAATATTAATCACTTCAACCACATAGCACATAGCACAAAGTTAGATATAATCATTAATTTATCTTTAATTAAAGAACTAATTATCAACATATCTATCTATCATACATAATAATCAAAGAACTAAGAAAATAACATAAATAACACAACACAAAGAACACCAAGACACCCAGTGTGGGGCAACATCCACCAATCACTTCGCCTTCTTTATTATTCATCTAGATCTTACATTCAATTGCTCCCATGCACTAAGCCATAGATCCGAGCTTCACACCAGAAAGGAGATCTGTGCACTGAGCACCAAATCCTCCTTCCAAAACTAGGTCAAGGCATAGAGCCAACTTCTCTATCGAGAACAGAGCCTTAATACATATACATTCTATTGCACAAAGCAACTCAAAACTACTTGCACTTAGCTACCAAGACTTCACTTCACTATCCTTCTACAATACATTCTTCTTTTATTTATACTTTTACAAACCCTTACAATAGGGCCCAAAATGGGAAAACCCCATGGGATGACATCCCATCATCCATTACAAAAACCCTAGAGGACCCCTTACTAGGTCCACATAGACTACAAATTAAGTGAGATATGCGATCTCATCTCATCCTGGGCGTTCCTTCCTCGACCAATGTGTCGAAGTAAAAAAAGTGGTCCAAACCTTACCAAAGTTTCCTCAAAACCTGGTCGAGGGCCAACACCATTTCTTAAAAGTATTAAAAACATCAGATTTTTGTCGAATGCAATAAAACCAAGTTTTTCTAGTTGCATAATCAATAAAAGTAACATAATAACGAGATACACCAAGAGATGATACCTGAGCTGGTCCCCATACATTTGTATGCACAAGCTCTAACCTTTCACTCTTTTTTATTTTCTGACTCTGATAAATCTGACTCTCTTTTGTTTTCCATAAACACAATTCTCACAGGAACCCAAATCAATTTCTTTACGATATGGAAACAAATTTCTTTTGTGAAGTATCTTCATCCCCTTCTCACTAATGTTTCCAAGCCTATGATGCCACAGTGTTGTATCCACTCCTGTAGAATCTAAAGCGATAGAAGAGTCAATATTACCGGTACATAAATACAATGTACCTACCTTCTCTCCTTTTGCTATCACTAATGATCCTTTGGTGACCTTCCACATCTTATCTGTAAATATTGATATACAACCTTCACTTTCCAGCTTTACTGTTGAAATTAGTTTTTTCCTTAGATCTAGAACATGTCTTACCTCTTTCAACAACCATTGGTTTCCATTGCTTTGCTTTATTTTTACCTTTCCCATTCCAACAATTTTTCATGGTGCATCATCACCCAAATGAACCTATCCAAAATCACATTGAACATAATCTAGAGAATGTTTCATATGGGGTGTGGCATGAAATGAGTGAAGCCTCTGAATCTACTACCAAGACTCAAAAATAATATCTACAGAAAGAATCAAAGCATCTTGTAACACATCACCTATTACATTTTCTTTATGATTTTTCTCATGATGTCCATCTCTTTGTTTCTTTGGAGATCTGTATTCTTTCTTCAGATGTCCTTTCTTCCTACAATTCCATCACTCTATCTTTCCAAATCTAGATCTGGATCTACCCTTCCTAGAATTCCCATGGTTCCTTGAGCCCTTTCCTCTATCTTTTTTTCTTCCCCTGTTCTCCATGTTCAACGCATTACCTGATGTCTCACATGTGCGTTTCCATCACATTTCCTCGCTAAGGATAACACCAACAAAATCATCAAATTTTAAAGTATTTGAACCAGAGACATAGTTACTTACAACAATGACCAAGCCATTCCAATTTTCTAGCAATGAGAAAAAGATTAGAAGAGCCCTGACGTCATCATCAAATTACACTTTTACAGAACTTAGTTGATTAGTAACCTTATTAAAATAATTTAAATGATCTGCAACAGACCTACCTTTTGACATATTCATATTAAATAATCTCTTCATTAGAAATACCTTATTGGATGTTGAGGGTTTTTCATACAGTTTAGCCAATGTGTCCATCAACTCCTTCGTTGTCTTTTCTTTTGAAATATTTAACTCCACCGTGGTGCAGACCCTCACCCTCTGGGGATGCTCAACCTCCTAGTCTTGGATCATTCAAAATACTAAGTTAGATCGACTCTTCGGGTCACTACGGGTACCCAGAATTATTATACACTAGTCCTTCTTTCTCCAAAGTGTGGGTCCCCTCAACCCGGTGGCTCTCTTCTTGGCCCTTTGAAGAAAATTGGTGGTGACACTCGTTCTCCATACTAGGCCCTTTCTATCATGTGACCTTAGGATGTGTCTTGGGGATAAACCATGAAAAGCACATCGGGCTTCGGGCTTCATCTCTTTTCACGACAACCAACTGCTATGTTCCTGAACTCCGAATCAGTGAACTAAAATGATACGAGGATCAATGTTCCCCATCCCTCCTTTTGATCGATGAATATGATTTATTCAGACTCCGAACTTCGGGAATCTCTCACTATCCCCCTTAGATATCTCTCGAAGTACCACTCCTTTGAATCGTACAGATTCCTTCCACGCATTCCTTCCAGATCAATAGTCTAGATTCAAACCGTTCTTCGCGACTTCATGAAGATTTATGTTTTCTCTCGGCAAAATTTCCAGATCTCCAACTCCTGGATCTCCTGATATTTCACCACCTATATCCTCTCGACAATGGATGATTCTATATCCTTTGGAACTTCGAGGAGTCCTTCCTCCTTGCTGATACTTAACACTTTTTCCACCCAGGACTTAGACTCTTCTCGGCCTTCTTCTACGCTAGTCCTTATGATATTTTTCTCGTCTTGAAACCTTTGAGGTTCTCAGTTCTCCTGCGTCCTTCCCTGGACTATCTATTTCCCTCCTTGCAACTTAACTCCCTTCCTCATGAGCTTGTAATATGAACTTATTGTGTCCTTGGCGCATTCCTTGCACTTGTTTAAGTCTTCCGATGGCTTATCCATGATCCCTCCTAGAAGTCTTAAGGCATATCCTTCCTTGGTCGATGCACTCTTGTAAATCCTTCCTTTCTCAGAGTGTTCAAAAACCCTAGGGTTCTCTCAACACATCCAACACTCCATAATATGTTGCTCCTATGCACATTCTCACTTTATCAATGCCCTCCTGGAAGTGTATTACAGAGTATTCAACAACTCTGCGTTGTGCTTCTTCCCACACAACCTTTCCTTCCAAGGTATTCAACAACCTTGAAATTTCCTTCTGAGTCTGTGAATTATCCTGGTGTGCCCTCCTAGATGCTTCTCTTCTGACTCTAATGAGTTTAGACACACACTCTTTACATCGGCTCACAAAGTTTCTACTCTTTGTCACGCACTCCTTGCACTTAGCCTCAAGAACCAGAACTAACTCAACACACTCATAGATAGAATATTATAATTCTATCCATGCAGATGATTTCTAACATATTTCTACAATAACAATGCATATGAATGACATTCACAACTAAACATCTATTACATAGAAATTGACAAACAGGAAAATCTATTCTTTTTCTATTAATGGTGGAATTTCCATTACAATATGTGAGTCCAGACTATGACTGAGTATCGAATCTCTCTCTCTCTCTATCCTCTCTATCCTATATTTCTTGTCTAATATCCACCTATATCCTATGTATTCTCTACTGGGAACAATACAAGAGTTTATACAAGAGGGGCTCGATGAGCTTCCCTCCAAGATAAGCTAGTGGTGTCTAATCACCGTTCAAAATGCCTTACTAATGAGGTTGATTAAAATGATGGAAATATGATCCGAATTGGATACAGATCCCTCCTACCATCAGCCACTTAATGGTGACCTCATCTATAGCTTGTGAAAAGGCCCAACTTGGCTCTATCATCCTGAAAAACATTAATTTCATTAATCACGAATAAGATTTTCAAAGGAAAAATGAGGGGGTGACACCTCTCCCTTCCTTGAATGTGCACCAATCATGTTAATCAACTGACGCATGATGAGGTGGAGCAATGATCTTGCATCATACTCCATGGCTACAAAAATTCATGAGCTCCTTCTCATGAGCTTCCAAGCTCTGTTGAAATCCTTTGAGATCCCAAACTTTCTTCTGGAGCTATCCTCCTGCTCCTCTGCTTCGCTGCTGCTATTGCATCTTTCCTACCACTCATGTAGGTTATTTTCTGTCCAGCTTCTCCTTGCTGGCAACGTCTTTCGTTGACCTCAACATCAACCTCCTTATCTCCTCTACAACTTCTTCCATCTTCTTCATCGATTGGTTCTCCTTGTGTAGTCTACTCAACTGCAACTCTTCATGTTTCTCTATGGGTAGACCATCCTGGCCTCCCATGCTAATTTCATCCCTTGTGACCCAGACTGACTATGCTGCTGTAGAGTCTAGTTCCACAATCCGTCATTGAACTGATGTTCAACTACCTCCTCTGATAGAATAACTCCTGTCAGTTCTTTGACTGGTCCTATTCCATCTTCCTCCAGCTACAACAAATGTTGGCATATATCTTCTAGCATGGCTATCTCATGGAAACCACCTTCTAGTTCCAGACTATCCAACTAGTCCTCCAACCTCTTCAAATCCATTTCCCACTAAGTGAGTGAATCAACTGGGTGCTCCTCTTTTGTTGGGATAGACTTCAGTATCTACTCCTTCTCCTCTATGATAGCCTCAACTTGTTGTCCTTCTGTTGCATATACAAAATGTGTGTTAGTCTCTCCTCAGCTGCTTGGCATGAATATATGGATTCCCCCAATGATCAAATTTCTCCTCTATCCCTTCTCCTCTGTGACACAATTTTTCAACTTGTCATCATATTCATTCACACAACTTGTAATTCTGCATGCATATTCATATGGATGAGGCCTTTCTTCTGACTCCTTTACATATGTCAACACCCCCTGCTGACATGAACTCTCAGCTAAGCTCATCTCTTCTCCCTTTCCCACTTGGAAAATCAGGATGTCTCCTCTGCCCTCCTGAAAGTTTATGATATCAATTGATCTGTTTTCATTTCTCACCTGGCAACCTGTGAGACTTATCCCAGATCTCTTTCCCTCACCATTGAGGTTTTCGGCATATCTCAAACACCTTACTAACACTCGTTTCTTCCCCCTGGCTAACAACTTTCGAACATGCTAGTAAACTATTATTTTCAAAGGCCACTCGTATCTCCAATGTACCTTTGCCTCTCGTTGCATATTAAATGCTAGATTCTCCATTTCTGCTCAAATTTCATGGAGTTCCTTGTCCATATTCACTTTTATTTTCTGGGGGAAGTATTTCCCTCGACCATGCTTATGACCTCCAACAGCCATATGGATTCACCTGCAGCTCACTTGGCTGTTTACCATCTACTACGCACCTAGCAACAATTTCCACAGAGTATCACACTCTGTCTCTCTTCACCTATTATCTAGAGGAAAATTCAAGATTTGACTCTACTTGATGTATCCAGACTGTCTCCTCTGTATAAAGAAATCAATCCTATGGCTCCTACTCTCCACTTACCTAAAAACATTTTTAGGCTCTGATACCACTTGGTATCAGAGTATATCCTTTTCACCGTCTCCCCTTTTCCTACAATCTATAGATAAAAGCTAGCTCTGATACCAGTCTAGTGTAGACCCTCCCCCTGTGGGGCTGCTCGAACTCCCATTATTGGATCGCTCAAAATACTAAGTCAGATCGACTCTTCAGGTCCCTGCGGGTACCCAAAATTATTGTACACAGGTCCTTCTTTCTCAAAAGTGAGGGCCCCCTCAACCCCACAGATCTCTTCTTGGCCCTTTGAAGAAAATTAGTAGGGACACTCATTCTCCATGCTAGGTCCTTTCTATCATGTGACCTCGGGCTGTGTCCCGGGGATGAACCAGGAAAAATGCTTCGGTCTTCGGGTTTCGGCTCTTTTCACAACAACCAACTCCTATGTTCTCGAACTCTGAATCAATGAACTCAAACAACATGAGGATAAACAGTCCTTGTCCCTCCTTCTGATCGATGACTGCAATCTATTTGGACTACAACCTTCAGGAATATCTCTCTATCCCCCTCAAATATCTCACAGAGTACCACTCCTCTGAATCGTATAGATTGCTTCCACACGTTCCTTCTAGATCAACGATCTGGATTCAAAACACTCTTTGCTACTTCGTGAATATTTTTGTTTTCTCTTGGACAACCTCCCGGAGCTCCAAATCCCAGATCTCCTGATATTTTTCCACCTATCTCCTCTTGACGATGGACGATTCTATATCCTTCGGAACTTCCATGAGTCCTTCCTCCTTGCTAATACTTAACACTTTTTCCCCTTAAGACTTAGACTGTTCTTGACCTTCTTCTACGCTAGTCCTTCTGAGATTTTTCTTGGCTTGAAACCTTCAAGGTTCTCAATTCTCCTACCTCCTTCTATGGACCATCTAGTTCCCTTCTGGAAACTTAACGCTCTTTTTCCTGAGCTTGTAAGATGAACTTATTGTTTCCTTGGCGCACTCCTTATGCTCGTTTAAGTCTTCTGACGACTTCTCCCTGAGACCTCCCAAAATTATTAAGGCATCTCCTTCCTTGGTTGATGCACTCTTGAAAAGCCTTCCTTCCTTAGAGTGGTCAAAAACCCTGGGGTTCTCTCAATGCATCCAACACTCCAAAATTTGTTGCTCCTATGCGCATTTTCTCTTGCTCAATTCCCTTGTGGTAGAGTATTACAAAGTATTTAACAATTCTACATTGTTCTTATTCCCACACAACCTTTCCTTCCAAGGTATTCAACAACCTTTAAATTCTCTTCCGAGTCTATGAATTATCCTGGTGTGCCCTCCTGACAGCTTATCTTCTGACTCGAATGGGTTCAGACACACACTCCTTATGTCGGCTCACAAAGTTTCTACTCTCTGTCATGCACTCCTTGCACTTATCCTCGAGAACCAGAACTAACGCAACACACTCACAGATAGAATATTACAATTGTATCCCTGTATATGATTTATAACATATGTCTACATCAAAAATGCATATGAATGACATTCACAACTAAACATCCATCACACAGAAATTGACAAACAAGAAAATCTGTTCTTTTTCTATTAATGGTGGAATGTCCATTACAATATATGAGTCCCAACTACGACTGAGTCTCGACTCTCTCTCTATCATCTATCTCCTATATATCTTGTCTACTATCCATCTATATCCTATATATTCTCTACTGAAAACAATACAAGAGTTTATACAAGAGGGGCTCGATGAGCTTGCCTCCAAGCTAAGCTAGTGGTGTTTAATCACCATTCAAAATGCCTGACTAATGAAGCAGATTACAATGATACAAATACCTCCTACCATCAAACACTTAATGTCGACCTCAGCTACAGCTTGTGCGAAGGCACAACTTAGCTCTACTAGCCTCACAAGATTAATTACCTTAATCACAATTTAGATTTTCAAAGGAAAAAAGAGAGGGCAACGCCTCTCCCTTCCTTGAATGTGCACCAATCGTGTTAATAAACTGGTGTATGCTGAGGTGGAGCTATTTTCTTACATCACACCGATGCTTCCAGACTCATTCATATTGTTCCTAGTGCTTTTCTGTCAATAACCTCCCATTCTTCATCCTTCATGGATGTCAGCTTCTTTGTTATTCCACCCAATGGTAGAAATAGATCCTTCTGATAGAAATAATATTCCATCTACATCTTCCATAAATGGTAGTTTTGGACGTTAAATTTATTGACCCTAAACATTCCATCTTCTGCCATTGCTCCCACTCAAACCAGGAACCCTCTTTTCCTGCGAGTTACCTTTCAATTTGACACCAGTTGTTATAAAATTAGGATCACAGAGAAATAAAATAAAACAAATGCAGAAATAAAACACATAATATACACAATACAATAAAGACACAAATATATGTGGTTCACCCAGTGAGGGCTACATCCACCAGAGAAATTTCCAGGTCCTTCCTTTATTATTATCCAACAAATGAATGGATACAACCTACAACACACCCGTTGTAACTTCCTCTTCTTTCTCTCACAATCTCCTTTCTCGGAATACAATATTCACCATGATACATAGCCGCAATATATTTCCCTCATAAAAGATGGTTTCCTTCTAGGGAAACAAAACGTAACATAACTTCTACCATCATATCTGCGACCTTATAATGAACGGTCCATAATTACAATGAAATTACAATATACATTTACAAGGCAAATTTTCCTTCAGGGGCTTTGCCTCTAAACCCCCATCAGGGAACGCTATCCTCTAAATCCCCGCCCAAGGCCTGCTTGCCCCCGGACCCCGTAGAGGGGGTATCCCCCCTCTGCACTTCCCCATGTGGAGGAGTGTACATTCTTCTGGGGTGCAAATTCTTCATGGGGTATAAACACGGCTGAAAAAAAAGACCTCTGAATCAAGAAGATAATCAGGCTCCACAACCAATAATCTCCCACTTGGACACTGATCTCAACCACTCCATGACTGTTTTATCTGCTGGAATATGAACCTTCTTGGACCTAGCAAATTTCTCATCTTCACCTTCATGCTTGAATACCAATTGAAACTAAGCAAGAACTCAGTTTCTCCCTAGTTACTCCCTTAGTTAACATGTCTGCAAGATTCTGGCTAGTGTGTATCTTTTTCAACTTCAAATGTCCATATTCCAAGATAGATTGTATGAAATGATACGTGAGATGTATATGCTTAGTATTTGAATGGAAGGCTGAGTTATTTTCAATATGAATGACACTCTCACTATCACAGTACAACCTACTATTCCCTTGCTTCTTTACCAATTCCTCCATAAACCTCTGTAACCAAATCATTTCTTTACTAGCCTCTATAGCAACAACATACTCTACTTTTGTTGTTGAAAGCACAACAACCTTTTGTAGTTTTGAAATCCAACTTACTGCCATTCCACCTACAATAAAAAACATACCACGTGGTGCTCCTCATGCTATCTTTATCACCTACCACATTTGAATCAAAATATCCCTATAGAATAGTGTCTGAACCTTCAAAACATATATCATGTGTAGAAATACCTCTCAAATACATGAGAATCCACTTTACTACCTCCCAATGTTCTTTACCTGGATTGTTCATATACCTGCTTACAACTCCCACTGCATGTGTAATATCTAGTCTTGTGCAAACCAACGCATACATCAAACTGCCAACTGCTGATGAATAAGCGACCCTAGACATGTATTCTATCTACTCCTGTGTCTTGGGACACATTTCCTTAGTTAATTTCAATAGGTTGGCCAAAGGTGTACTAACTGGTTTTTCATTCTGCATTCTAAACCTCTCCAACAACTTCTCTATGTACTCACCCTGAGACAATTTGAATTTGCAATTTTTCCTGTCTCTTTTTATTCTCATACCAAGGATTTTCTTTGTGGCACCCAAATCCTTCATCGCAAATGAATCAACTAATTTCTTCTTGAGCACATTTATATCCTACATATTAGACTAACGTGTCTCTGGTTTAAATTCTCATATCTGGTTATGAATTGTAAATCTTGGTTATCACTGTACAAGAAAAATTCCTTTGGAACAAGGTAGTGCCTCCATTTCTTCAGAGATTGAATTATGGCATAAAAGTTTTTTTCATATGTGAATTACTTTCTCTTATTCTCATTCAGATTCTCACTGAAATATGAAACAATCCTATTATCTTGGCTCAAAAATGTTGCTCCAATTGCAACTCCAATTGCAACTCCAATTGCATCACATCCCACTTGAAATGTCTTCTCAAAATTTAGCAAGAGAAGAATTGATTGTTATGTTATCTTCTCCTTCAATATATTGAAGCTCCTCTCAACCTCCTATGTCCATTTAAAATACTTGTGCCTCTTCTTCATTGTATCCATGATTGGTGCACAAATTCCACTAAACATTCTAATGAAATTCCTATAGAAACTTGTTAATCCATGGAAGCTTCTCACTTCAAACATACTCCTTGGTGATGGCCATTCTTTGATTTCTTTCACCTTCTCTGGATCCATCTTCAATTCATTTGAAGAGATCACAAAACCCAAGTAAATGAGTTATGTTTTCATAAAATAGGAATTCTTTAGATTTATCAACAACTTCTCCTACTGTAGTCTCTATTGGACAAATGAGAGTAGGGTGAATCGATTGTTACTGTGCTTAAACAATTATGCCCATTTTAAACTTTTTACAGAACACTCAATAACGATCACACTAATGCAAGGAAGTAAGAAATAGAATATTCAACATCAATAACACACATGAAATATACAGAGATAGATATTTTCTGAGGAAACCCATAAAGCGAGAAACCTCTTCTTCTTGATATGATATGTAATATTTATTTTGTGTACACTATAATTATTAGGAGAACCAACTCCCTTTGAGGATACCACCTCTGTTTTACAAGCAAAAACTTACTGAAAACACCAACTCTCTGGTTTCTCTAGCACCCACTAGAAGGAAGCACCAACTCCCTGAGTGTTCTAGCACCAACTGTATGGAAGCACCGACTTCTAATTACACAAGCACCAACATTTATAATAGAGAACAACAGTTCTCCCTTGCACCACCCTGCCACCTTGGTTTTTCTAGCTACAACTAGATGGAAGCTATAATTCCCTGTGTTGAAGCACCCACTTGAAAAATCTAAGGAAAACAATCCTCCCTACCACCCTAAAATATAAATATTTTCTTTCTTTAATTTATTACAATGATACAACATATATCTATGGCTTACCACTCTCATCATTGTTCTTCTATACTGCTCTGCTCTGCCTACATCAGTGTCTCTCTCCTCGCGTCTGCTGCGCTTTCTGTTCTTCTACTAGATATAGATTTATTTTCCTTTCTTCTTCTACGCTTTATTCTCTGTGTCTCCTTTCCATTCTATGCACCACGCCTTTTCTGGGCACTTCAACTCCTGCACACCAGATGCTTCTACCCACATGAATCACACTCAATAGCAACAACCCGCTCTTCTCTATTTTTCATGTATTTATAATGCCAAGTCCTCTTCCAGATCATACACCTAACTCTTCATCCCCAATGGCGATTACACTGAGTCTTTTCTTCATCCATGGCCATTATGATGAGACTGTTCATCATTAGTGGTTGTTCCTGAGATTCTTTGCCTTTTTTGGCAGTGCAACCCTTCGTCTTCTCTGTCACAATTGAACTTATCCTCTCAGTTATAGTTACGGTCTTCGAAGATTTTTCCATCTGTCAATTGTCTCTATGATTAGTATTCATTCCAATAGAATTTACCTCAAGACTCTTGAACTTCTCTGGTGATCACCTTGAGATTCTTCAAATTCTCTGGTAGATGCAATCAATCATTTTTTGCAGTTACAATCAGTTTGTCTCTAGAAGCTATTGAGATAACCTCTGTGCACTCATGTCTTTGGTGTCTTTTTCCCTTTCTGAGAAATATACACAATGGGCACTATCTTTTCTAGCTAAGCCCCTTCCTTTCACATGAACATCGGCGGTGACCATATTCCTAACCAACTATCATTTCATGATTTCTCATTTTGCGTGATCAACTGCGAGTCACCTCAATTTTCCCAACTCACAAAACTCAAGGTGGATCCTAGCAACGCTAGATCCTTCCCTTCTCTTCCACTGATGTGACCATCAGCTGTGACCACGGGCCAAGCAAAAGGGGTTCTTCATGATTTCTCATATCGCGAACTCTTGCTATGAGTTGCCTCAAAATCGCCCAGCTCACGAAACTCCGAAATACTTCATATCAGATCAACGGTAAAGATATCTCCCTCTGATCGATGACTGCAATCAATATCGTAGACTCTGACTTCATATCATATCAACGGTCTAGATCCTTGGTGATCTGATGACCCAGATCATTTCACGACTTTTCATATTGTGAGTTCCTACAAATCTCACCTTTGACTTCTCTAGCTCACGAGTTAGCGAAATGTTGATTTCTTGCCACGTGTTTTCTGGATCCAATGGCCTAGATCATTTCACAACTTCATATTTTATAGAGTTGGAGGATGGATCTTAGCCAATATCCTCTTCGCAATTATACTATATCCAACAATTTCTAGTACTTCGCACTCCGATTCGACGATTGAGGTCTAATATCCTCCTCTACTCACTCCTCCTGAGCTTACCCATCCCCTTGACTTGGAATAATTTGTAAGTGTCAAAGGTTTTGCAAGTCTTGATGAATTTGGGTCTCATCTACATTTCTGAGAAATCTATCTCTCCTGATCTTTGGTAATGTAATTAACCTCGTCCCTGATGCACACTTTCACTTTGCATGCACCTCTGCACTATCTTCCTGCAAAGTTGCACCATCTCTTCTGAGATTCTCAAGCTTGCTCATCTACATATTCCCAAAAGACTTCTGGTGCCCACCTGGCACATTCTTCCTTTCTCATCCTCTGGTCTCTCGATCTTGGTTTGTTGTTGTTCTTGCCATTCACACTCTACCTGTAAACCGGCCAACAACACTACTATTCTTTCCATCAATGACAAGCACACTCTGCCTGCAAACATGCCAACAATCTCCTCATCACTAATGTCAGATGTCTCAAATGCTTCTCTTTAGTCTTGCTAAAGACTAGTATATCATCCATATATACAACCACAAAATTCCCAATAAAATATTTTAGTATTTCATTCATGAACCTCATAAAAGTTCTTGGGGAATTTGTTAAGCCAAATGGCATAGAAAGACACTTATACAACCCTTCATTTGTCTTAAAGGGTATTTTCCACTCATCACCTTCTCTCATCCTTATCTGGTGATATCCACTTTTCAAATCTATCTTAGAAAATAAATTTTCTCCACTCAATCAATACATTAAGTCATCCATTCTTGGAAAAGGAAATCTATACATGATGGTGATCTTGTTTATGTTTCTAGAGTCTATACACATTCTCCATCCTCCATCCTTCTTTGGACTCAACATAGTTGGTACTACACATGGACTCAAGCTTTCCCTGACCAAACCCTTGTCTAATAATTCTTGGACTTTTCTCCTTACCTCCTCATTCTATTGAGGTGTCAATATGTACACTGCTTTGTTTGGAAAACTTTCTCCTAGTATCAAGTCAATATGATGGATGATACTTCTGATGGGTGGCAATGAGTTAGGCAACTCATCCACTACTATGTCAAAAAAATTATCCAACAACTCCTGAACTTCTTCAAGAAAATCATCCATTGACTTACTTGTAAGGACAATTATGGGTTTCCTCACCACAACAAACTGCATCTCCTATCCCTTCTTGACTTCACTCAGGAGTTCCTTCCCACTCATGAGAAGTATGCTTGTGTTGGCTTCCTCTTTTACTTTCTTCTCCTCTATTGGAAAAAACATGTGTGTCCTACCATTCTTCTCCAAGGTGTATGTTTTTTTTCTCCCATCATGAATGACATTGTTGTCAAACTACCATGGTATTCCCAAAACAACATGACATACATCCATGGGAATTACATCACATAAAATTTCATCTCTATATCCTCCTATTTTAAATTCAATGAGGCATTGTTTAGTGACCATTACCTGGTGTCCTTTCTGCAACCATGAGACTTTATATGGCTTCAGATGTGTAGTTGTCTCCAGCTCCAGTTTCTCCACCATATCTGTGGATACTAAGTTATCAGTGCTCCCACTATCAATTATCACCTTGCATACCATGTCTTTAGTATTGAAAGATGTCCTAAATATATTGTTCCTCTGCATTGGATTTTCAATTTCTGGATCTGGTTTTAAGAGAACCTTCCTCAACATCAGGTATTTTCCATCCTCTGTACCTTCGACTTCAACATCCCTTTTCTATGCTTCTGAAATGTGATATTCACCTCCTCCTTCTTTATTTTTCTTGGGGCATTCCCAAGACATGTGACTTGTATTTCCACAGGCATAACACCTTACTTCTCCTCTTCTACTTCTTCCTCTTCCTCTAGAATAATTTCTTCCACCACTTTATCTTCCTCGGGAACTTTCTCCTCTTTCTGAGTGACTATGTGGTTTTTGTGTCTCATATTTGGTTTTTTGTGCCTTGTCATGGGAAACTCCCTTTCCTTTATTCGGGCTTCTACCTTTGCCTCGCTAGATTTCTTTTTTGTCCAAATTCTCCTCTGCTTTCAGTGCAATCTGATAATCATCCTCTACTGTTCTCACTGACATCATGCTGATCTCATCCTAGATTTCATATCTCAAGCCATTTATATATATGGAAACCTTTTCTTCATATTTATCTCTTTGTCCAGCCCTGATATTCAACTTGTAGAACTCCTCCGTGTACTCTTTCACTGTCATACCCTTCTATCTCAGGTTCTGCAAATTCCTGAACAGATTTATCTGATAATCTTTAGGCATGAATTTAGCCTTCAACTTGGCTACCATTCTCTCCCAATTATTTATCTTTTGTTTGCCTTTTCTTCTCCTCTCATCCTGTAGTTCATTCCACCATAGTGTTGCATGTCCTTTTAGCCTGGTGACAACATGTCTCACCTTTTTCTCCTCATTGACATCTTCATAGTCAAAATATTTGTCCATGGATCTTATACAATCCAACAATTATTCAGCATCCAAGTTTCCTTCGTACATTGGGATCTCTATCTTTTCTCTAGATCCCAATTTAACAACCGCTCTCAACAAGCATTCCCTGGAAACATTTTCCCCTGCAGCTTCTTTGAATTCTGCTTCTTCACTTTCTGCATCACTGATGTCCCCAGCATCAGGTGCCCTCTTATGGACTACCTCCATCACCTCTAATATTGCATGAAGTTCTATCATTTCTCTTTCTACAAAGCGATTGGATAAACCTGTCTCCACATGTCTCCTCAATGGCATTGCGATGACTGTTCCTCACACATAGAGTACAACTTTGAGCTCTCTTTTTCTACCTGAAACAAGTTCAATCTTTGATACCACTTGATGTAGACCCCCCTTCTCTCCTTGGGGCTACTCGACCTCCTGTTCAAGAATCGTTAATTATTCCTGAGTTGGATCATCTCCTCATGACCTTGATGGTCTCAAACTCAAAACACAGGACCTGTTATCACCCTCAGGGTTTTCGCGGTCATGATCTGATCATTACCGACCTGTCCTTCGATCAACGGTTCATAGAAATTGTGGGTTGCCAACGTGCTCACTCTTTATCAAAGAGACCTGTCCCTGAAATCAACAAAGTTCTCGCCCAACCTCCTTTAAATCATGGTCATTTATCCAGTGTCTCGACAATATCAACGGTCCTGGAAAATTGTGGGTTGCGAACTAGCGCACTCGCTAAATTTTCCTCTTCTCCTCCCAATGATTCCTCACTATTGATTTTTCGTTCTTAGATCAACGATCAAGATCCACTTTGGGACTCCACACTTTGGGAGCCTCAAATTTCCCCACACTCTCTTCCTTCCAGAGTTCTTTCACTCGAAGTTCACAATCCATTGACATGCGTCTCCCGTAGATCAATGGCTATGGTTAACTTCGGCTCTTCGGGCTTCAGAAGTTTCAAACCCTCCACATTTTCTTCTTCCCAAGGTACTTCCACCCCAAGTACAAGATCTGTTGACACATGTCCCTCTATATCCGATGACTACTATTCACTTTGGATCTTTAGGCTTTGGGAGTTTCAACCTCGTGCACACTCGTTCCTCCTGGAGTGATTTCTCCTGAAGACGACAGATTCCCACCACGTGTCCTCCACAATGGACAGTTGCAATCTTCTTTGGCCTTTGAGACTTAGGAAGTTTGTCACACTCCATGCTTGGAATCCTCTGAAGTGAAATTTACCAAAATCTCAGATCTGTCGACATGTATCTCTTGGAAACCAATGACCTGGATCTACTTAGACCTTTGGCTCTTTGGTGATTTTGCTTTCTCCTTATCCACAAAACTTCCAAAGTACTTTTTCTCTGTAGTTATGGATCTTCCACCATCTGTCCCTCTAGATGATGGACAGTCCCTAGCCTCTTCAGGAACTTGGCGAATCCTCACTCCCCTATGCACACAAAGACTTAAAAATAATGCAATTTCCCAGATCCGACGATCCAAAATGATCTCGCTCTCTCTTGAATGGATCTTAGTCAATGACTCGTGAAACCTTCATAAGTTCGTTTCCCTTGAATATTTCTCTTGCTATCTCTCTTGAGATTTCTCTTTCAACCCCTTTGACTCCTTAGAGAGTTACTTCGACACTTAGTCGAATTTCGGATCTGTGCACTCCTTGCAGAAGATTATTACACAAGACTTAGCTTCTTACGAGCGACTGTGCATGTCTTGCAGCAGTCCCTTTGTACTCCTTGCAAATGGAAATTTCATGCTATCTCTTCTGAGCTTATGAGTCAAAACAGACTCTGTCAATGCACTCCTTACCGATTGTATGCACACCTTGCATGAACTCAATGAAGAGAAAACAATCGAAACTTATCCAAAAACTTCATATTTTCATATACTCAACAACATAACTCATTCATTCATGAAAACAAAATAACATGGAATTGTAAATAGTATCAACATTATGCATTGGATCAATTTTCCTATGTTATATTCATTCAAATGTAAATGGCTACAACTATGATAAAAAAACAACTAAAACTCAACAACAACTAAATCACAACAATCTCCTACTAATTTGTAGTAGCCTCATTCGGGCATACAAAACCTCTATTTATTTAAGAGGGTTCTTAGGGTCCCCCCCAACAACTTGCCTACTCGAGAAAAAAAAACTAATTGCTACTTAATTTCCATTACATTAAAGTCTAGGAGTGAAATTCCCAGATCACTCGTGATCATTCATCTCCCAATCATTTGATCTTCTTCAATTTTTCAATCATTTAAAAAAAAGGTTTGGAGGAAATTCCAGTGTTTAAGATTCCAAATAATTTAAAGGCATGCTAAGGCGCTAAGTTGTCTCTCCATGTGTGCTTGCTGACGATGCTCCTACATCAAATATGTAGTAAGATCAATATTGCTATGGGGGAATATGTAATGAATATTCCAATGATTTATATACCCATGGGTGTTGTTGATGTCATATTACGAATCCAATGGTTACAATCATTAGGAACAATGGATTTTGATTTTCAAGAACTTTTCATGAAATTTTCATTGGAAGGAAAAGAAATTGAGTTAAGGGGTATCATAGGGAAACCCAATAAGGTGATAATCTATAATGGCATGAAAACATTATTGAAAAAGGGGCATGAGGGTGTAATTGCATAACTATGCTCACTATATGTTCAAACATCTAAGACATATATTCCCCTAGATATCCAAGGGATCATTGATAAGCATTCCAAAGTATTTGAAGATATTCCCAAATGTCTTCCACCCACTCGAAATTATGATCATGTTGTTCACCTAATTCCTGGGAGTGTTCCTCCTAACATCAGGCCTTACAGATACCCTTATTCCCAAAAGAGTGAAATTGAGCATATGGTTGGATAAATGTTAGAGGCTGGCATTATTAGACCTAGCCAAAGTTCTTACTTTGCACCGGTGGTAATGTTAGTCAAGAAATATGGCTCATGGCATATGTACCCATATTATAAAGAGATCAACAAGATCACTATTAAATATAAGTTTCCCATTCCCATCATTGTTGAATTGTTAGATGAACTACATGGAGAAATCTATTTCACAAAGTTGGATCTTCATTCAGGTTATTATTAGATTAGAATGAAGGAAGCAAATATCCCAAAAAACACATTCTGAACTCATGAAGGTCATTATAAATTTTTGGTCATGCATTTTGGCCTTACAAATGCACCTTCCACATTCCAAGGGTTGATGAATTCCATTTTCAATCCCTTAGAAAATTTCCGTTAGTATTTTTTAATAATATACTAATCTATAGAAAGTCTTGGGAGGATCATATGTGACATGTTGAAAAGGTGCTACAACTACTAAAGGAGAAAAAAATATATTACAAAGCATCCAAATGTTTCTTTGGGGTGGAGGTAGAGTATTTGGGTCATATTGTATCTCATGAAGGTGACAAGGTAGACCCTAACAATATTAAGGCCATGATGGACTGGTCGATTCCCAAAAAATTGAAGAATCTTAGAGGAATTTTGGGTTTGACATGTTACTACTACAAGTTTGTTCGGAACTATGGAAGAATAACATCACCTTTAATGAAATTAACTAAGAAGGATGCATTTTCATGGACTCCAGAGGAAAATCAAGCTTTTGAACAACTTAAAGAGGTGATGTGCAAAGCTCTTGTCTTGACCACACCAGAATTCACAAAAACCTTTATTGTAGAATGTGATGCCTCGAGAAATGGCATTAGTATTGTTCTAATGCAAGAAGGATTGCCCCTTGTTTTTTAAAGTCGGCCACTCAAGGGAAAGGAATTACACAAACCCATTTATGAGAAGGAAATGATGGAAATACTACATGCATTGAAGAAATGGTGCCCTTACCTAATAGGTAGGCACTTCAAGGTCAAAGCAGATCAGGATAGTCTTAAATATTTCTTAAAACAAATACTATCTTCAGAAGAACAAAAAAAATGGGTGACCAGGATATTAGGTTATGATTTTGAAATCATCTATAAAAAAGGGAAGAAAAATGTTGTGGCAGATGCACTCTCAAGAAAGGATGAAGATGTTGAGGCATTTCTCTGTGTTATCTCGATAATCCAACCTAATTAGATAATAGAAGCAAGGGATGAATGGAAGAATTACAAAAACATGTGAACTCTCAATCAAAGGTTGCAACAGGATTCCAGTGCATAATATATATTTACATGGAAAAATGATTCACTATGGTACAAAGATCGCTTATATTTATGCAAGAAATCCCAACTCAAACAAAAGGTACTATTGGAATTGCACACCTCTCCAGTAGGAGGGAACTCAAGATTTTTGAAAACCTACCATAGGGTCAAGAAGGAATTTTTTTGGGATGGCCTTAAAAATGATTTTCAAAGGTTTGTGGTAGAATGTTTGGTTTGCCAACAAAATAAGGTGGAAACAATTAAGACCCCAGGGCTTTTACAACCATTAGCCATCCCAAGTCAGTGTTGGGAGGAGGCTTCCATGTATTTCATCATAGGGTTACCGAAGTATGAAGGAAAGAGTGTCATCATGGTGATTGTTGATAGACTAACCAAGTACACACACTTTTGTGCACTCTCTCATCCCTTCAAATCCAGTACAGTTTCCACCGCATTCATGGAGACAATTCAAAATCTACATGGAAGCCCAAAGATTATTGTAAGTGATAGAGATCCAATCTTCACTGGAAATTTTTGGCCATAATTATTTTCTTGTTTGGGTACTCAATCAGCTCATAGCCCATCCTATCATCCTCAATCTAATGGAAAAATTGATATAGTGAAAAAATTCTGGAAGTCTACCTTCGTTGCTTTGTCTTTGATAAACAAACACAATGGCTCAAATTATTACCCTTGGTAGAATGGTGGTATAATAGTCCCATTCATACTGCAACAAAAATGACACCATTTATGGAACTCTATGGATGCCACCCTCCTTCCATCACTTCTTCTCTAAAAGAAAAATCTAAGGTTCAAGTAGTGGAAGATCACATCGAGCATCAACAATTAGTTCTCCAAATCTTAAAGGACAAACTAACCATGGCACATAATCACATGAAACAACACATAGATCAACATCATTGTGAAAGAAGTTTTGAAGTTGGGGATTGGGTGTTTTTAAGACTACAACCATACAAACATATGTCCCTCAAGCAAGACAAGAAGGATAATAAATTATCACCAAAGTACCATGGCCCTTATAAGGTGTTGAAAAATATTGGTACTATGGCATACAAATTGGAGTTGCATGCATCTTCACGAGTGCACCCAATTTTCCATGTTTCATGCTTAAAGAAGGTTATAGGTGATGAGATCCCAGTTTAAACTATATTGCTAGAACTTGACGAGGAAGGAAAAATCATATTGGAGCTTGAAGTTATCACTGCACAAGAATTTGACAGCTAAGGAATAGATCCATTTAAAAGTATCTCGTTAAGTGGAGGAAACTAGCTGCTGAAGATTCCACTTGGGAAGATCAGTATTTTATATAGAAGCATCCAAAATTACTCAAGTGTTGCAGACAACACTTGTCTGAAGGGGAGGGGCATGTTAAGCCCTAAATAGTGGCACATTACCCATTAATTAGGGCATATTACATTAGTAATTTTATTTTATTTATGTCGGCTTAGGTCCATTAGTTGTAATTGTACCTCCTAGTCTCCTATATATACCAAGGAGACCTTTTCATTTGGAATCATCTTGTATTTGGAAATTTAATGTGCTGTATAAGGAGGTTTCCCCCTAGAAGAGGCTTCTTATCTTAAATCCTCTCCTTTTCAAGGCATTGAGTACTTATTCTGAGGTTTTTCTATGATATCTTGATATTTGGTTCTTAACAGTCACCCCCTTGATTGATGATAGTTGTACTACATGGACCCTGGGAGGTTAAGAAATTCGACGGTTTGACATTTAGGGAAAACTGTTGGAAGAAATTTTGGATCTCTGAAGTCCCAGAGTCCCGAAGTCTGAAAGTTCTGAAGTCATAAAGAACCAAAGTGATGTGGCTTGATGATGTCATCTGGTGTGATGTGGGTACACAGGATGAGTGCCACGTGTCAGGGTGTGTTGTTCTTTTAAAAGGATGATTTTTCCAGTTAGAACTTGACACATTTCACCCCTCATATTGGGCCATGTGTCTGCTTCTTGGAATATGACACGTATCACCTGGGTGTGCAGTACTAAGTGGACCCCATGAGTTCTCCAATTCAACGTTTGGAAGGAATGGAGAGTGAGGAAGGAGAAACCCCAGAAGCTCCGAAGAGTGGAGTAAATCCTCACCATTGATCGAGAGAGGACATGAGACAATAGATCCCATAGTACGGAGGATTCAAGGCATAAATATTTCAGGTCGAGGAATTCTGGAGGCCCGAAGGCCAGAGTCCATCTCAATCGTTGATCGCAGAAGATGCGTGGTGCCATATGCAACAATCCAAAGACTAGGCACTCCAGAAGGTTCAAGAGTATGGACAATCTGGAGCTCCTGAAGCTAGGAGTTCCATAATAAATATCAACCATTGTTTGTTGAGGAGCCATGGACTGTAGATCCACCCCACTTCGCGAGTTCACCAATTCGATGTTCCAGGTGATTGGAAGTATGGAGTTGCAAAAACATCTAAAGCCCGAAGTGTCAGAGCTACAAAGTATCGAATCATGGGGTATGATGTGGCATGATGATGTCACTAGAGGTGAGGTAGACCTCCCCTAGACATGCCATGTGTCAGTTAGAATGGTAATTGTTTCAACCTTGTTGGACCAATTAGCAGTCCAACACATGGGGGCTATGTGTCATCATCTTATATGATTACAACAGTATTACGTGGGTCTCACAAAGTTGAAAGGTTCAAGAGTTAGATGTTCAGAATAAATGAGAGAAGAAGGTGTGAAATTCTCCAAAGCTAGAAGCTTCGAACCGCCGAAGTTTCAGAAAAGCACCTATCATCCTAGCGCTTGGTGACATGAATTAGGGGCCGAAGAAAAAGGGGCTAGCACTCGAAATTTTGTTTTAAGAACATAGAAAGGGCTTAGAGAAGGAGCCTGTGGGGTTTTTGTTTTGTACAGACCTACACCTAAAGAGGTAAAGAATGCATGTAAACCTAAAGAGAGTATCCAAAAAGGATCCAAGAGCCAATTTGTCTTTGAGAAATAAGAACAGTTGTGCAAAGATCACTTTCCAAGAAGAACCATTGTTCAAACAGTCATAACTTCCCGCTCAAAGATCAGAATGGAGCAAGGGAGCAATAATTATAAAGGTATTGAACAATAGAAGATAATTGTTTACCTAGAAAGTGGTTCTAGATACTCAATTTATTAGGAAAACATCAGAAAGAATTATGATATTTTAATGAATCATAATGGTTCATGTTTTCATGAAAATTTTTGAGAATAGTTAGCCTGACAAAGTTCTGTTGGTTACACATTTTTGGAAGAGTTAACAGCTATCATAAAAGAAAAGAGTTATCACAAATTGCAGAGAGTTGGAATATGAACAAGAGGATTATAGTGAGGAAGATGTGATTATAAGAAGAGATGTCCATTTGGGAGTTGAAGGAACAAACTCCAATGGGCATGGAGAAGGAAAGGATGAAGACATAAATTTGGTTGATACCATCATAAAATTGTAGATAGATGTCCAAATTCACATGGTTGATAATGTAAGGCTTATGAAGGCCAAGGAGTAGCAAAAAGACTTCAACATGAAGTTAAGAAAGAGGCTGAAAAAAATTGAAAAGAAATTGGATAATGGGAGTGGCTCTAGCAAATCAGGAAGCCACATGTCCCCTGATTGGAAAATAAAATCAAGGAGTGTTAGCAGACACCACCAACACTCTCAAAGGCATCCAAAAGGGGATCACATAGCAGCTCAAGTTCATCCATTTCCAAGAATCATAAGAGGTCTAGGTGGATGAATTGAAAGGATATTTTTAGAATTGTTGAAGTATGCCTCCTTCATCAAGGATGAGACAGTTAAGATCCATAGATACCTAAGTGGGCTGCCATCTTTCATCAGTGATAAAATTCAGTATGATGATTCTAAAACTTTGGAGGAAACCATAAGAAGATCCAAGTTCTTATATGATCATAAAAAAGGAAAGCCTACTTTTCAGAAGGCTTGGGAGGACAAGAAGAAGTTCAATATGGAACCGAGGAAGAGGGGAAACGAGCCACCATTTTTCAGAAATAGTCCTCAAGGAAAGCCATCTTTTAGAGATCCCAAAATGGTTGAGATAGGTGAGAAAAGGCCAAGGAAGCCACCTATACAATGTTGGATTTGTAAAAGAGACCATAAGTATAGATATTGTCCTCACATAAGTGACAAAGTGAGAGTTGTGCACAATGGACAACAAGCTAAAACAATGGAGGACATGGGAAAAAGTGTACCAAGGATCTATGCATCCCTAGACAACAAGAAAGCAAAGTTTCAATCACACATGATTGAAGTAGAAGGTATGATCAATAACCATTCCTTTACTATTTTAATTGATTTAGGAGTTGGTAATATTTATATAGATCCCGAGGTAGAAGAAATATTTTTGTTTCCAAGAAGAAAACATGGGAAATCTTGGCTGGTACAGTTGGCTATAGGATCCAAAAGAAAAGTTGTTGAGTTGGTTAAGTCATGTCCAATGGACATGAATGGGCTAAGTACTAATGCATATTTGAACATCTTTCCTTTGGGTTCATATGGATAATTAATCGGTATGGATTGGTTGGACCAACACCATGTTGTATTAGACTGTCATAACAAGGAATTCACTTTCCTGGATGAAGAAGGAATCCTGAGGACAGTCCAAGGAATTCCCAAGGTTGTAGTTATTAGAGAAATTTCAGCAAGGTAGGTGAAGAAATGTTTCAAAAATGGATGTCAAATAATTATATGTGGCTAGAAAAGGGGGGATATGTGAATCCTTACAGTATGCTAGAGATTGGCTATGCAAGTCAAGTTTAAGACTAGTGGGCAAAGAGAAGAGAAGGGTACAAGAAACCTCAAGTACTAAAGTAGTCAGTAAGGGAAGGGATGAAGTAGTTCTGTTGAAAAGTAAATGGATGCTGAAGAATCCAAGGTCTATAAAAAAACATGTTTTGGAATTGTAATTTGTCCAAGTATTATTTGGATTAGTTGGATCCAAGAAATTAATGAAAGTTGAAGGTTAATATCAGCTTAGTAATTGGTTGTAAATGAAAAGGCAACCAAGAGTGTTTTGGCTAGAAAGTGCTCAGGTCATAAATAATCATGTACAATGATTACAGTAAGAGCACAAGAATATTTAGGAATCCAGGATTAAGTGAAAAATTATGGGTTCAACAAGAAATGTGATACAGGGAGAAAGAGGTTGTTGCGATTGTTGTAGTAGCAATTAATTTATGGTTGATTTAACAACCACACATAGAAAGAGAATTCTTGCATGTTTGCAAGTGTTGCTGATGATGTTGCTACAAATGAAAGGAAACAACATAAAAATGAAGTGTTGGTTATAAGACTGATAGAAGAGGCATGAAAGCATCTACTGCCATCATCTATTTAGGTAGCATCAAATTCATTTAGTGGCAGTCATGCAGGTATGAGTTTTAATTAATCTTATTTCATAATTGTTGAAGGGAATTTAGGTAAGAATTTCCTTAGCCAGAGTTATTTTTTAAATCACAGGATTATATTATTTGAATGCATATCACTGGATGTGGTAAAGGATGGAGGCTTGTATTAATTCAAATCTTCTTAGCTTTTGAATGCACACACTGACATAGTATCATGTCATGATAGTTTGGTTATGAGGTAATAACCAAAGAATTAAAAGTTAAGAACTTGTTATAAGATTGGATGCCAATAAAGCTAGTCATGTATGAGACTATGACATGGTTGGATATGAAAAGGTTCCTTACCAAAAAAATTCCAATGAGCTTCCTAATTTTAAATGAACACCACATAATTATATACTTGGTGTAGTGTTCAGGTTGAAAAGGAAGACATCCAAATAATTTAGAAGCAGTGGGAAGTGTGTGGAGAATGTGTCAAGACATTGGCCAGATTTCCAATTAATGGATGGTGAGATACATGAATTAGATATAGAGCATCCTGAAATTCAATGCAAAGGTGCATTGAATAGATATGCATTGAGAGTTGCACTCATGCCTAGTAAGTGGCAGAGTTGCACTCATACATGATATAAGTGTATACTTAAATGCATTTGTTGAATGTGTTTTGTGAGTGCATGCATATACATTATTGCATGGAAATAATTATACTAGCGGCTGAAATGTTGCTAACTCATGGAGTTGAGAACATTTTAGGAGTTGCTAGGGATTGCAACATGAAATTTGCAAGTCAAGTCGTCATATGAATATTGACTACAGAAAAAATTTTGTTCGGAAATTGAAGTAATAAACTTACTAATGTGTATTGTGAACGAGCTTATGCACATAATGATAATTCATTATTTAATTAATAAAATTATTTTGTATTGTTATTGTGTTGGTAGGTGTAGACAATTCTAAAATCACTTCATAAGTTTTGGTACATATTGCAATAAAATTATGTTGTACAAGAAATACTGACAATCTGTTGGTTGAATGTAAGATGAAATCATTGCAGGAAAAGTGGTAATCATTATGGTGCTTGGGGGAAACCACAAGGAAGATTACCTTCCTATTATTTCCACAACAATGAAAATTATGAAATTGAATTCCATATTTTGGGAAAAATTTGAATTACTTATGAGATAAGTTGAGTTTTAAATGGATTCCTTTATGTTCTCTAAGGATAACTGCATGTGTGTGATGCAGATGGGACAATATTGATTAAAGTTGGAAGCTAGGAAAGAACAACTACTATTGAGGGAACTAAAGCCCTATAATTGAAGAACCTTAATGGGGGTCATGGTAAAGGGTTAACACTCTCCTTGTGTGTGAAATACATGGAAAGATGGATCATTGAAGGACTGTGTAGTAGTGAAGGGATGTCTGAGCCTGGAATGGTGAGTGCAACGAGGAGGAGGAAAGTCAAGGATGATTATGGTATCGTAGCTTCCATAAGGAGGGTGTGTCAATGGAACAATGAGATTAATTATTCCTAAAAGCAGCTCTATGGAATAGAGAAATTGACTTCAAGCTGTGGTATGAATACCAGAATAGGTTCTAGAAGGTAGAGCACCAAATGGATAAAATTCTTTCAATAACCAGAGCTTGGAAATATTTGAAGAATTTGAATTGTACATGTATAAAAGAGTTACACTGAGGACAGTGAAAAAATAAGGGGAGGGGATTGTAATATACCAAGATCGAGCCCCAGTTGTAATTGTGAATGTAAAAAATGTGATAGAATAGTGAGCCAAGTTATTATAAGCTAGGAGGCTTATGAGATGATTAGGATAGTGAGCCTAGATGCAAAGGTCAATGATACTATTTTTGTATATGTAAATACTCATATCATTAATATAAAACATCATTGCATGTAGACCGACCATGATAAACGAGGATGGGGGACTAAGCTCCATTAGGAAGGTAATGGGAAGGGGATAAGAAGCTTGGAAGGGGGGTTAAGCTTGAGGGATTTCCTCCAAAGGAATATTATAATATATTCCTAAAAGGATAAGGTTTGGACATAACCTTTTATCCTAAGGTCCTTTGGGGAGAGAAATGAACTCCAAGTGGAGAGGAACGAGCTTCCATGTGAGCCATGTGTCAATTTGGGTGCATGAATATTTATGTGGGAAAATCCATCATTGTGGGGTTTCATAGACCATTCTTTCCATCTTTGGCCCCATTCACTCATGCACTAAGAATGCACACATTCATCCTTTTTCGTTGTTGTTTAACCCTCTGCCATCGTGAACCTCTGTAACTACACGCTTTGGTACTTTGTTGAGCCTGTACCCTTCCTTATCATAGTTCTGTTCCTACCTTCACCTATGTCCATAACCGAGTTGTTGCCACTATAGACACCTTACTGGATTGTCTTAGGAGATGGATTGAAGGGGTGGGTTTTCAGGCTCGTGTATGGAAGAAGTAGGTTTTTAGGCCAGTGAGAAACTCTCTCCAGGTGAGATAGGTTGTTGAGGAAGTGAGTTCTCCTAGAGGGAGCCCAAAAAAAACTATAACTCTCTAAGAATTCTTGATTCGTCCAGTTGTTGAAGCCCTAGAAGGGAAGTGGAGAAGCCGATGGACGGTTGGACAATGGAGGTGTATACTTCCTAGGGTGGGACATGCATGTGGGGAATGAGAGGCTATGAGTTGTGTGTGTAATTTGGCTCCTTGGAGGAAGTCCTTCCCATACGTGTTGTAGATGAATCCCACCGTGGACAAGTGGATTCCCTCTTGGTCTCTAGACTACTAAGGCCAAGAAAAAAAAGTTCTTAACATGGACACTGACTTCATTTTAGATCTAATCAAGCTAATAAATGAAAGATAAGGAGAAAGATATGTACCTTATTAGCGATGTTTGTCCTTGCAAAGTCCTGGCTGAGCTTTGATCTTGAGCTCCCTGATAGGTCCTGCAAAACAAACAAAGGTACAAAAGACTTCCTACTCTACTGAGATTAGCTCTAACATAGATCCATCTACTGCAGACAAACTCATGGGGAACAAGCATAAGTTTGAAATAAACAGGCCAAGCATTGATTATTAATGTGAACAAGTAAAAGTACTTACAATCCTTTGAATGAAGGTGCAACAACTTCTCTTCTAGTTCTCCTTGTCTAACCCCTTTGCTCAAGTAATCTCCATTGGTTTCTTTGATGACATCTCACTTATGGGATCACAAGTTTGGTGTAATTCTCAATCTCCATCCCCCTTTCACCATGAGAAGGCCTCCTTATATAACCTTGGAGAGGT